>PVJN01004768.1:29989-87275 GCA_004026805.1 Lasiurus borealis
ATCCCAATGATGTTTAATATTAAACCTAAAGTGCTTTAATTGCTCAAACATCATTGGCTCATAATATAAATTTCCCCATCCTTCATGGAAACACTTAATGTCTCATGATAAAGAAACTCTTAGGAGACACTTTTTTGGTGGCAACTGTTTAAGATTCAAATGTTAATCCCTGATGTTTACTTACTGGTATACACATTCTGATAGTAACTTACCTGTAAATATTTGACAAAAATGCTTTAAAGTGGATCTGCTTTATGTTTCTTTAACTCAAAAATGCCCCTTAAGTTCTCTTGAACCTTAGAGGGTATTATTTTTTGGCAAATTATAAGTGTACAGAAGTGCATTCATCCTTAGGGAAATAATATAACCTTAAAAAGAGTTTTAATGAATAAAATAAACTGATGAACTGTAGAAAGCGGTCACAGTGTATGGACAGGTTCAAGCCTCTGACTAATGAGAGGGTACAGTCCTCTCACTGCCAGGTTCAAGCTCCAGCTTAGAGGGCAGGGCCCTCCCAGTACAATTATAGCCAACAGCTGTAGTTGAAATCTTGAACCTGTGGTCCGAACACATGGCCCCACGTGCCTGCGTGATGTGGGCTTGATAGAGTTCAGGTGCATGTAATTGAGTAGGATTGAAACCCACAAAAATGTTGTAAAATCTTGATCACACCCTTACTTTGCCTCGTGGAATCTGGCTATAAAATAAAGACACGGCTGATAGTCCTTGGCGCTGTCTTTCTCCATCAGAGAGGACAGCATCACACTGAGACCCAGCTTGCATTCTCTTGTCTGTCTTTTCTCAATCCTTCACCGCCCCCACTCAGGTTCACCCTTGGCCATGCTGGCGCAGTACAATGAACAAAATCGATCCAGAGACATAGAAGCATGGAACAGATTTAAAGAAAAGAGTTTTAATTTGTATGAGAGAATTTCAATCTAAAATGAAACTGGAGGATATAAAATGAATTCTCATGCATGTACCCTCAGAAAAATAAAATTTAAAGGAATGAGAAACTGATTTTCCATTTTCCATAAATGCCTGATTTACAGAAAACTGAGAATGGTAGAACTTTCTTAAATGATAAAAAACTTGATCAGGGGTTGCCTCATATCAACCTTGGAAAGTTTTGCTCATGGTTCACAGAGGCATGAACAAAAACTGGCTGGACAAAGCTTTGCTTGTATGAAGACTGGCTTTTGCCTGCTTGGGGAATTTTCAGCATTAATTTCCATTTGTTCATGATTTTAACTGAACTCTCCCCTCTTTACATTCCTTCTCCACAGATTTCAAACCCTCAAGAGACTCACCTATAGTTTGGTACAGTATATGTCCTGAATTACAATTCCTCTACTATTCCCAAATAAACATGTCTTTTTGACAAGTCTGAGCTTGACACAATTTATCTCTATTTAGGTCAACCCTTGGGAATTTCCACAGATGTGAAGGGAAAATATAAAAGGATTTCTGGGGCAGATGGTGGGATTGGGGGAGGCAATGGGAAGATATGTATACATGTAATACATTAATAAAAAATAAAATAAAATAAAAGGATTGCTGAAAATAACTAAATATTGATACTAAGAATTCACTGAACAAGTTTTTAAATGTTGCAGAGATGTATGCAGTTTTGAAGTATAATACCTAAAGAATTACTAGAATGCTAATTCTATTGAACAAGCCAGCCTGGATGCTCCCTTCAGCTGGACTAAACTTTAGACTGGCTTCTTCTTGACCCCAGGCCTGGACCTCCCTTTCCTGAGAAGATTGACTTTAGAAAATTTGTAATTGTAAATTCTTTATTTCAGTTGTATATCTTTGTAAAAACCTTCTCATTAACTTTACACTAGCAAGAAAGATCTTTCTCAGGGACCATCCCTTTGCAATATATGCTTTAAAAAGATAAGTGTCCACATCTACCAGTCTCTGTGGGAGAGCAGTACCCTAACCTCTATGGGTGCCACTTAGTAATCACAGATTGCAAACGGCTTACTTACCCAGAAAAATGTCTGCTAAACTCAGAATAATTCAAGTTGCTCCATCCCACTGATCAATCTCCCCGTCCCCTCCCCGCCTCCAAAGTCCTCCAGTACTTTTCCACTACCTCACTCCAGCACTCAAAAATCCACCCTCCTTTTGTTTCAGCTAAGTGGAGTTCAATCTCTTTCCCCTATTCCAATAGTCTTAAATAAAATTTCCCTTGCCTATTTAACTTTGGCAGGTGAAATTTTATCTTTGACACTATAATCCCAGGACTGGAGATGACTAAGCTTTCAGTACTCACAGGCTTACCATCTTGACCAGGCTGTCCAGGGTAGCCAGGGTTCCCAGGCTGTCCAGGGTCACCCTAAAGAGAGAAAGAAAAAAATAACCAAAAACTCAATACAAAACTAACAACTATATTGTGCAATCAGAACTCATCAAGGTTCAGAGCCAGTTCCATTAAAGGCAGCTTTCTGTACGTTAAAAACATACAAACAGAATTCCTAAAATGGGGGTTAGAAAAAAGTGATACCATATTCTAAATGCCTAGCTTAACAAATAAAGGCTTTGTAGTATGTAAAACTTACAATGATTTATTTGTGTGTAACTATCAGGTATAACAAGTAAAATGTTAATATTTATAACAGGGTACACTTATAAAATCTAAAAAAAATGATTAAGTATCATAGCAAATACAGTTTCAGTGGCAGTAATATTTCACTAATTGTCTACAGACTTTATTCTACATGTTATACTACAGAAATCACTGACCTATGATACAGTAACTCAATTCATAATTATTTATTAAGAAAAAACAGTACAAAGCTATGTGATCTTACACATGGGATTCACATTTTAAGCTCCACAATAGTTATTTCTTTCAATCCAATCAATGTGTCTCTTTGTCCATATTTAAAATGTCATTGAACATGTTAAATTCTAAAACTTGAATACTTTTATGAGGGTGAGTGAGGCCCAAGCCAAACAACCCCATAGTCTTTTAGCACATGTCATACCTAAGAAATGAATAAGTGACCTTTGCTCTCACAAATTAGAGATCTCCAAAGAACATTATTTTGTACAACATGGCAATGAGCCCAGGCACATTCTATGGAACTCTAGACTGTTGTGCAATGGCCAGTACTGACCATTCACAGGGTCACCACCCTTAAAACCAAACAAAGGAACAAGGAAAGCAACATTTTTTTTTAGGTGAGAGTGTTTTATAATTTAACTCTAATACTTCACAAATCCATACATATAAAAGCCTAAGCAACCAAACAACCGAACAACTGAACAACCAGACAGCTGGTTGCTATGATGTGCACTGACAACCAGGGGGCAAATGCTCAATGCAGGAGCTGCCCCCTGGTGGTCAGTGTGCTCTCACAGACAATTTCCTGAGGCAGGCAAACCTCCCACGGCCCATCCTTCTGGACTTCCAACCCGCCTGCCACGCCCCCATCGGCCCTGATCATAGGCCAGGCTAAGGGACACCAACAGAACATGAATTCCTTCACCAGGCTTCTAGTAATATCATATTCATCTATTACTGAGTTCATGAGGTCCACATTGAGACATCTTGCCAAAAAAACATGAAGTCTTGGCCATTAAAACCAATAAATTCCTGCACAGAGACAACTGATTTTCTCCACTATTTTCAGCAAGAAATCATTCACACAGAACCCCAGTGATTATATATTAACTAAGGGTACTTCCACAGAGCCAGCTTTGTTGATTAGAAATACTACTTCAGGCTACTGACTAGGGAGATTTGTTCCTGAAATTAAATAGGAAAAATGGAAAAAACTGTGTGAACTCGATTAAAGGGCCATTGAAGAAAGGATGGGCTCTTCACTTAGGAGTCACCCATGAGTCTCAGCATAAGGAAATGTTGAAAAAGAAAAATGTCATTTTTTAAAAGTGAGAATTGTTGTTAATCTAGAGAGAAAAATAATGCTGAAACATTTAATGTCTTGCTAAGAAGGCATAATTTATCATTCGGATCCAAGAATTCTAGTGTTAGCTGGACACTAAAGAGCAACATTCTGGCTCTCTAGGAGTGCTAGAATGTTTTTCTCCTTATTTTCAGGGGATCCCCATTAATCTCTAGTCTCCTTGCCATCCTTCTCTATCCATGTTCATGTTAGACTCACTGTCTTTAGAAAAATTCGATCATTCTTTTCTCCCAGGAAGAAAATTTTCTTCCCTTTCTATTTAAGAGTCATTATGCCAAAATGTTCTATCACTGCACCTTTCTTGTACTCCATTTTCTCCTGATGCTTTCCTATTGAAATACTATAGCAGCCCCTGTATCATTGATCACTTATTCATAACTGGAGTTTTCTCAGTTTTTTCTTGATTAGTCTTTTTCACTTATCATTTGGATTTATATTCCTTAAAATATGGTCCATATTTTCTACTCTTTTTCAATGCTGTGTACCAAGTAGAGATTCAATAACTATATGCTGATTGAGTTATTTCAAATCAAATCTCCTGCTAATGACCTCTTTATGTGCAGAATATTAATTATGCACAAAATCTAGGACCTGGAATGTTTCTGAGAAGGTTTAAGCTCTCCTATGATGAGCCTGAAATAAACCTTTGGCACAAGAAGAAACAGAATTTGTTTCTATGTTACACAGAAGCACAAAACACACTTAAGAATAACATTTTAAATGAATCAAAACCAAGTTTCCAAGGGGGGAAAAAATCACCCACGAGATAAATCCAATGTGACTTCATAAGGACCATAACACTGGTGAATAGCTCCACAAATAAAAGTAATCTCTTTTGCAGGTTTTATTATTACTGATAGAGTTTAATGATTATTTTGACCACTATACCCTACTGATTTACTTGAAAAAACTCAGGAAGGTTAGGTGTTATTTCCATAAAATTGAAAGAACAAAGTAAAACCCTTACTAATTTTGGAGAGGACAACTAGAAAATTCCATTTTATTACTGTAATAAAAGCTGATACCCAATCTTTATTGATTGTTGACTGTATGTTAGAAATTGCTTTTAAAGATTTACATACATTAAATGACTTCCCATAATAATACCACAAAGCAAGTAATCTTATTATTCCCATTTTATATGTAGGAAAACTAAGGCCTGAGAAGGTTAGGTAATTTGCTCAAGCCCACAGAGCAGTAGTAGAGATGGAATGTGAAATCATTCAATTCTGCTCCAGAGTCCCTGTATCTACACACTACTCTGCCTGCCTACATTAAAATTCAAAAACTAATCAGAACCAGACATGGGATTGCTAGCAAACTGAACTTGGAAAAAGATTCCCAAATGCATTGAATTAGACATATGACTTATCGTACAATTGTGGGTAAATTTTCAATCACTTTCTCCTAATTTAGTTGAAACAGTTGCATATTTTGAATTTTTAAAAATATGAAAAGCAAAACTTACTTATGTTGAATTGAATTTGTGCCACAGGATTTTTGAGTTGTCGACGGGAGTGGAAATGTCATGGATTGAGTTAAATCATCTCTGAATGTGGCCTCTCAAACAGTGTAATTATGAATAATTAAAATGAAAAATAGCTGTGCTTGCAAAAGCAAGTTAATATTTTAAGTTACTCATCTAAAACAAATGTCTTTGGAGCTCTTCATGTAGGACCAAATCCCATGTTATCAAGCCCTTTTCTCAAAATCTTTGTGCCTTCATTCTAGTCTTGGTATCCACAGGAGTATCTGACCTGAGACCTATTCCATTCTCCAAAACCAACCTCTTCCCTCTCTCAAAACTCAAACCCCCGCTCTCTTAGCCTAGGGAAATTAACATAAAAATGTAAATGCCTAGTGGCCCCTGAAATTTTCCAAAGGCTTTTTGTATTCAAACAGAGGATACTTTGAAAGTCCAAATAAATCACTTTGATGTAGAATTATGAGGGTGAAACAAAGGACATCAGCAGGAATACAGATGGAGAGAAAGTGGCATTTCAGAGCAAAAAACTTATTAAGAAATTGTTCCTTTCTGAAAAAGAAAAATAAAAGCTTTCTTTTCACTTCTGAACTAATACGTCTAACATTTAAGGTTAGATCAAGTATAAAGTATATCCCCACAAATGTTCCTATGTCTACTGAAAGTGATGGAAGAAACTGCCATCTTTGTGTTAAGGTCTTTCAAAAGGGAGTTGTTTATCAACTGGAGATTGCTGGACTTTTCATATAAAACAAAGGCATTCCAGATAAGTTAAGAAGGAGGAGTAAATATTATTTTTTCATTGATTTCCTAATTCATTAAATTAAAAAATTAAACATTATTACTATTAAACACTCGATTAGATAGAATTACAAAGGAGAATTTAGTTTGTATTTACCTTCATTGTGAAGTACTTGCATATAAAAATTACTCCAGTAGATTCATTTATAAATTTACTCATTTCCTAGATTTTGCACTAAGGATATAAAACAAACAAGCTATGTTCAAGGCATTCCCAGTCCAATAACAGATATATTTTTCTTTGCTTATTGAAGAGGTTTAATACCATGATAATTCCAAGTGTATGGTATCATAGTTCATTTGACCTGTTTTTTTAATAGGGTTGTCATATTTTTTGGAAAGTTTAAGAATTTATATCAGATGATATTATCTTAGAATAAGCACATACCCACCTATCCATATGATACTTTTTCTTCTGTTTTACTCAGATGATTCAACTCTCACCTTCTAGAATTCTATTTCTGGCTAAGAAAGACTAGATTTATTTTTCACAGGTAACTCTGATTGATAGACATCTGCAAAGCTTCCCAGAGAGCATCAAACAAAGACAGCCAAAACGTCTCAATTTGATGTATAGTAAAATTTCTTCACCTCAATTAATTCCAATTTTGTTGATCTAAATAAAAACCTTGTGTATTTTCCAAGACACAAATTCTCTATAGGAAGTGCATGAAACTCAGAGTGTTGCTAGGGATTCTGTTTTTCACGTACAGGTCTCTATTGTGGCTAAGGAACCACTTCCAGGGGAAAGAGCCTTAAAAGAATGGAGGAGTGTGTGTGTGTTCCTCTCTTCCAGCCAGATTTTCGGAAGAAAATAGGAAGCAGATCAAGAAGGCATGCCAACTTGAAGATTGGTGGAAAACTGCAATTTCACTTAAAATTATAGGTGGCAATGGGGTTCCATTGTGACTAAGAACAGAGAATGAAAATGAGGAACACGTGAAACGTAGAAATACTGGATATCAGATAAGACAAAGGGTGCTCTAAAACTTGGCTATGGAAACATAGGTGAATAATAATCAGTGACACTACAAGATCCCTAATGAACCACTAATGAAGAATCAGAAAACATCAAAAGCATCTGAGTCCTCTTCAAAAGTGGACAGCTTTTTAGAGAGCCTTGGGGGCATCAGAATCATTAAGAGTGAGGAAACACTCTGGGCTTTTAGAGAGTAGGTAACATGGAACTCTGGTTTCCATATGGTATCTCTTGCAGATCAAATCATTTTTATGTATGACATTTCAGTATTGTAAATATGTTTTAAAAAGAAGTCTGCTGGTAGGTCACAGCAAGCTATTTTATAAGTATATTCTCCTTGGAACATTATAGATATTAGATATTTCTCATTAATGGCAAGGCATCCTAAATAATGGAGTTAGTTGAACTAAAGAATTCTTAGGTTAACTTTCTGAGCAATATAAAAACAGTTTACAATAGTAAATTAAATATACTGAAGTCAAATTCCAAACCAAATAGATTCACTTTAAATGAAATACTGAATATAAACTTTTATTTCTTAAATTTAATTTCTTTATGGATTTTAAAAGCTAGGCTTGAAGTATTTCATGAACAATTAATTATATGAAAATGAATGGGAGAAATATGTATAAAAGACAGGAAGAATTAAATTATCTGTGATGAGCAGTCCAGAAGCTAAGATTTTTTTAGTCATGCTAAATGAAATACTAAGAAAATTCCATCTAACCCTAGTCATTTGGTTCAGTGGATAGAGCATTGGTCATCGGAGGAAGGATCCAGGTTTGAGGGCTCGATCCTCAGTGTGGGGTGTGCATGAGGCAGCCAATTAATGATTCAATCTCATTACTGATGCTTCTAGCTCTCTCTTTCTTCCTCTCTAAAAACAATAAATATATTTTTTCAAAAAGAGAAAATTCCATCTAAATATAAATTATAATTCATATTTAAGAAAAAAAATTTATGGTCATCTCAAATAATAGATGACCAAAACACAAAACACTTTTCCCCTAGAGACTCGCTTTCAGTTAGACATTATTTTTATTAGGTGATTTTCAAAATAATATTAAAAATATTATAGTAAACCGACCACTTCTCAGTATCTTAGGCTGTCTCTGATGCTATAGTATCAACTTAACTTAAAAACATAGTCAATCATATTTAATTACATAGGAACATATCAAAGTATTTTGTTATGTAAAAAATAAACTTGATCTTGCAGGAAAAAGTGGATGTTTATGGCAGCCTGAAAAGCTACAGCTGTGGAACCCACCGAAAAACCAGGGAACCAAAAACAATGCTCCCCAATTAGCTCAAACACTCGGATTCAGAGGAGCTACACATGCCACATGGAAAGATCAGATTTCGCCTGGGATAAGAACAGAGAACTACATAACCTGACATACGGAGAAGAAAGACTATGGGCAGACGAAGAAACAGCCTGCATATGAAAGAAAAGCAGGCATCATCAGAAAAGGAAGTAAACCAAATAGAAGCAAACAACCTGCAAGAGAAAGAGTTCAGAGAAATGGTCATAAGATGACTGAAAAGAATGGAAGACAATTCGACAATATAAGTAAGAACCAAGAGGAAATGAAGAATAAACAAGAAGAAATAAAAAATTGACATTGCTGCTGTAAAGAATTCAATAGAAAGCATCAAAAGTAGACTAGAAGAAGCAAAGGACCACATCAGTGAGGTAGAAGACAAGATAGGAAAAAGTACACAAGTATAGCAGTTTCTAGGAAAAAAAAAATAAAAAGCAAGAGGAGAGCCTAAGGGAACTTGTAGATGACAAAAAACAAAACAACGTCTGCACAAGTGGGGTTCCAGAAAGAGTGGAAACTGAGCAAAAAATAGAAAACCTGTTTGACATAGGGTAATGGATTGGATAAGAAAACAGGACCCATGTATCTGCTGTCTACAAGAAATCCACCTCAGAAAAAGAGATGCACACAGACTGAGGGTGAAGGGAGGGAAGACAGATCTTCTGGCAAATGGAAATGAAAAAAAAAGCTGGGGTTGCAATACTTATATCTGAAAAATTAGATTTCAAAGTGAAAGACATAACAAGAGATAAGGAAGGCTACTTCATAATACTAAAGGGAGCAATCCAACAAGAAGAAATAACTCTGGTAAACATATATGCACCCAATACAGGAGCACCTAAATACATAAAATAACTCCTGGAGGTTGTCAAGGGAGAGATTGACAGCAATACAATCATAGTAGGATACTTTAATACCCCGCTGTAACCAGTGGACAAATCCTCTAAACAAAAATCAGCAAAGAAACATCAATCCTAAATGACTCACTAGACCAGATGGAATTAATTGATATCTTCAGAACATTTCATACCAAAGCTACAGAATATATATTCTTCTCAAGTGCAACATGGATCATTTTCAAAGATAGACCATATGCTGGCTCATAGGCAAAGTCTCTTCAAATTCAAGAAGATAGAAATCATATCAAGCATTTTCTCAGATCACAGTGGCATAAAACTGGAAATCAACTACAATAAAAACAATACAATGAAATCAAACACATGAAGACTAAGCAGTGTGCTATTAAAATACTACTGGGTAACCAGAGAGATCAAGGAAAAAATAAAAAACATCATGGCAACAAATGACAATGACAACACAACAATACTGGGACACAGTGAAAGCAGTCTTGAGAGAAAAATTCATAGCTTTACAAGCCTACTGGAAAAAAAAAAAGAAACAATTATAATAAATTACCGAATCCTACAACTCAAAGAGCTAGAAAGAGAGCAACAAGAAAAGCCCAGTGTAAAGCAGAAGGAATGAATAGTAAAGATCAGAGTGGAGATAAACAACATAGAGACCAAAGAAACAATTCAAAAGATCAACAAAACCAAGAGCTGGTTCTTTGAAAGGATAAACAAGATTGATGGACCTCTAGCCAGGCTTACCAAGAAGCAAAGAGAGAAGACCCAAATAAATAAAATCAGAAATGAAAGAGGAGAAATAACAACAAAGCCCTCCGAAATACAAAAGATTGTTAAAAAAAAATACTATGAACAAATCTATTCCAACAAACTGGACAACCTGGAGGAAATGAACATATTTCTAGAAAATTATAACCTTCCAAAACTCAGTCAGGAAGAATGTAAACATCACAATAGTCCAATAACTATGGAAGATATTGAAGCAGTCATCAGAAAGCTTCCAGCAAACAAAAACCCAGGACCAGATGGCTACACAGGAGAATTTTACCAAAAATTCAAGGAAGAATTAAAACCTATTCTCCTCAGACTATTCAAAAATATTCAAGAAGAAGGAATACTTCCAAACACCTTCTATGAAGCCAGCATCAACCTAATGCCAAAACCAGATAAAGAAAACACAATGAAAGAGAATTACAGGTCAATATCTCCCAGAACATACTTGCCAAAATCCTTAACAAAATTCAAGCTAATCGGATCCAGCAATACATCAGAAAGATCATACACCATGATTAAGTAGGATTTATCCTAGGAATGCAAAGATGGTACAATATACACAAATCAATAAACGTGATACATCACATTAACAAATAGAGATAAAAATCACATAGCCATGTCAATTGATGCAGAAAAAGCTTTTGACAAAATCCAACACTCTTTCTTGATAAAAACTTTCAGCAAAGTGGGAATAGAAGGATCATACCTCAACATCATAAAAGTCATGTATGATAAACCCACAGCTAACATCATACTCAATGGGCAAAAACTGAAACCATTTCCTCTAAGAACAAAAACAAGACAGGGATGCACACTCTCACCACTCCTGTTTGACACAGTACTAAAAGTATTAGCCATTGCAATTAGACAAGAAGAAGAAATAAAAGGCATCCAAATTGGAAAAGAAGAAGTAAAGCTCTTCTTATTTACAGATGGCATGATACTGTACATAAAAAACCCGAAGGACTCCACAGAAAACCTGATAGACTTGATAAGCGAATTCAGCAATAGAGCAAGATACAAAATTAATGCCAAGAAATCTATGGCATTTCTATATACTAATAGTGAAATTATAGAAAGAGAGACTAAAAAAGCAATCTCATTTACCGTTGCACCAAAAAAATTAAGATACCTAGGAATAAACCTAACTAAGGAGGTAAAAGACCTATATGCAGAAAACTACAGGACACTGAAAAAAGAGATAGAGGAAGGTGTAAACAGATAGAAGACTATACCATGTTCATGGATTGGGAGAATCAACATCATTAAAATGTCCATACTACCCCAAGCAATCTATAGATTCAATGCACTACCCATTAAAATACCAACAACATATTTCACAGACTTAGAAAGAACTCTCCAAAGATTCATCTGGAACAAAAAAAAGACCATGAATAGTCACAGCAATCCTGAGAAAGAAGAATAAAGTAAGTGGGATCTCAATACCAAATTTCAAGCTATATTACAAAGCAACTGTTCTCAAACCAGCCTGGTACTGGCACAAGAACAGATGCATAGACCAATGAAATAGAATAGAGAATCCAGATACCCATCCAAACCACTATGCTAAATTAATATTTGACAAAGGAGGCATGAACATACAAAGAAGCCAAGAGAGCCTCTTCAATAAATTGTGTTGGGAAAATTGGACAGATACATGCAAAAAAATGAAACTAGACCACCAACTTACCCCAAATACAAAAATAAACTCAAAATGGATACAGGACTTAAACATAAGATGGGAAACCATAAAAATACTAGAGGAATCCACAGGCAGCACAATCTCAGACATATGGCGAAGAAACTTCTTCACTGATACTGCTCCAAAGGCAATGGAAGCTAAAGAAAAAATAAACAAATGGGACTACATCAAAATAAAAAGCTTTTGCACAGCAAAAGAAACCATCAACAAAACAACAAGAAAGCCCACTATAGGGAGAACATATTTGCAAATGTTATTACTGATAAAGGTTTAATCTCCAACATTTACAGCCAAATTATACAATTTAAGAAAAGGAAGATAAATGGTCCAATAAAAAAATGGGCAACAGATTTAAATAAAACCTTTTCAAAAGACGACAGAAGGAAGGCCAAGAGACACATGAAAACATGCTCAAAGCCGCTAATTATCTGAGAAATGCAAATCAAAATGACAATGCCATACCATCTCACACCTGTCAGAAATAGCAATCAACAATCAACAAATGACAAGTGTTGGCAAGGATGGGCAAAAAAAGAAACCCTCGTACGGAGAATGGTTTGGTTCAATGGAAGAGTGTCGGCTTGCGGACTGAAAGGACCCAGGTTCTATTCCGGTCAGAGGAATGTACCTTGCTTGCGTTCACATCTCCACTGTGGGTCATGCACGAGGCAGCTGATTGATGTCTCTCTCTCATTGATGTTTCTGACTTTCTATCTCTCTCCCTTCCTCTCTGTAAAAAAAATCAATAAAATATATTAAAAAAAAGAAAAGAAAGAAACCCTTGTGCACTGCAGGTGGGAATGCAGACTGGTGCTGCCACTGTGGAGAACAGTATGGAGTTTCCTCAAAAAACTAAAAATGGAACTTCCATTTGACCCACCAATCCCACTCTTAAGAATATATTCTAAGAAACTAGAAACACCAATCAGAAAAGATTTATGCACCCCTATATTCATAGCAGCACAATTTACAATAGCTACAATTTGGAAACAGCCTAGGTGCCCGTCAGCACATGAGTGGATCAGATAATTATGGTACATCTACACAATGGAATTCTATGCTGCCATAAAAATGAAGGAATTCTTACCATTTGCAACAACCTGGATGGAACTGGAGAGCCTTATGCTAAGTGAAATATGCCAGTCAATGAAGAAGCAACACCATATGATCTCACTCATTTGTGGAGAATAAAGAACATTATAAACTGATGAACAAAAAGATAGATACAGAGGCAGTAAAGTATCAAACAGACTGTCAAATTACAGCAGGACGGTTAGGGAGAGGTGGGATAGATAAGAGATCAACCACAGGATTTATAGGCATGCATATAAGCATAACCAATGAACACGAGACACTGGGGGGTTAGGGTATGCCTGGGGGGGTGTGGGCAATGGGAAATATGTATACATGTAATACATTAATTAAAAATTTAAAAATAAAAATAAATAAAAATAAAGGATGAAAAAAATAAATAAAAATGAAAAAATAAAATGGTTATAAAATAGTATGTACATCATGGCTCCAAACATACTTCCCCAACATAATTATTACATGATTAAGTGAAATAAATACATATGCCTTTATTTGTAGAATTAGACATGCCTTCATTTTTAGAATTAGACATCTAACACAGTTAAAATCAATTTTAAATTTTTTCTCCAAAGTGAAAATCATTTTGACAAATTAAGATCTTAGACACTTAATAATTTGAGCATATCTTAAGGGCCCTTTCTTAATTTTTTACCAAGTTGTAAGAATCATTCTGAGATCTAGCAGCAGTGTTGGGGGAGTGGGACAGAGAGGGAGCAAACAGATAAACAAGCAGACTAATATTGCTCCCTCAACTCTACTCTGGGCTAGCTAGCAGAATCAGTTTTAGGTTCAAAGATAAATATGGACTAGAATATGCTTTTTAAAAGGTCCCTAACACTCAGGTTTTAAACTGTTCTAAACAATTAGTGAATAATTTCATAACAGGGTCATTGGTGATTTGGAATTTTGTGAAGCCCCAAATTTGGAAGCTCTTGTTTGAGTATTTTAATTTTAAAAAATAGTATTTTGGATATTACTCACTTTGGGGCCTTGTAGTCCTGGTTTTCCCGGAGGACAAACACAGGGAGCTGAAGTTGAACCTACATCACTGGGACCATTGAGACACTATAAAGACAAAAATTGAAATAAACATGAAAAGATGCATATATATGTATATGCATGTATGTATCTGTATATTTTATGTATCCTAACCTAATAAGAAATTCCCAATCACAAAAAGATATGAATACTAAATACTCTCAAACTACATTTAAAAAAGTGGTGTAATGTATCTAAAATACTTACATTGATAGAAGGAAGCTAAACAGTTCCACAATGCAAATATTACCTTAAGGAAAACAATAGCATCCAGGCCTACCTCACCATTCTGAAAGAAAAACAATAACAAGTGCATCTGAAAATATGTTTTTAATTAAATTCTAAATTATCTTTTTAATTTTAAGATATTTCATGGTCCAGGTTAAAGATGACTGAAGTATCAAAACTAGCAAGAGCTAAAACATTTATTTATAACTATCCTAAAAAATTACTTATTTCTACATGTTATTATTACATTTACAGTAGGATAAACAAAGAAAATTAACAACAATAAAGAGTAGAAGAAAATTAAAATGCCAAAACTGCTTAATATAATGACCACGCAAAAACAAAAATACATCAATATGGAACTTATGTGCTCTATTGAACTTACTGGAAATTGTTTAAAAATGAGAGAGAAAAAAAACAAAACATATCTAACCAGTCCTAAAGAGCATGAATTAAATTTCATGCACTCCAGGGGAGCTTCTCCCTAAACAGTTTTTCTTACTAAATAAGTCACAATTTGAGACAGGTTAATAATCTTTCCAAACAATATCACATTACATCAGAAAATGAGAAGGTGGGAATAAAGGTACAAAAAGCAAATAAGCTACACCAAGTCACAGCTCAGAGTAAGGACGGAGACATAAACACACACACAAAAAAAAAAAAACTGAATGTGAGAATTCAGAATCTGCCATTTATTATACAGAAGGAAAATGGAAATGGTCTTACAATGATCCAGAAATCAATAAATAAAATATATACTATGGACTGTCAAAATGCAAAAATAATATGTTTAGTAAATCTATATATTCTAAATTATAAGTATCTAAAAGGTATATTGCTTAAGCAATTAACTACCTATCTAGAATATCCATAATGAATCATTTATAAAAGTTTCCATCTTTGAGTTTATTGTAGAGCCATTAATTATATTGCTCAATGTCCTCAAGACTTTAGAACATGTGGATTCATAAATTATTCAGTATAATAGGAAAAAAGGAGATTATGACAGCATGACTAAATAAACTAAAAAAGTTCTTATAGGGCTCAAATATCACTGGAAATCCACATTATCAAAAAGTTATACAACATTCTACATTATTTGCAATAGCAGCAATACTAAGTACCATTTTTTTGCCTAGAGGATAACAGATTGATTATATGCCCTTGTGTATATAATCAGACTTTGTAACATTTTAGCTTATAATCTTTTCTTTCTTAACACATCAGTGAAAATAGCCAAATAAATATATCTTAGAAATACAAGAAAATCTTAGGTAACAACAAAAATAAAACTATATGTTTTGAGAACTATACTACTGTTTGAGAAAATGTGCTGGTTATCAGGAAAATGAATCATTTCCTGCTATAGAACTATAATGCATAATATACTAATTATAAATTTAATTAAGAACAGAATTGTATTTCATACAAGATATTCAAACAAAATATCCTATAATATTTTAGAGCAAATCTAGTCATGCTTCTTATGAATTTAGGACAGTCACAACCAGACATGATATTGGAAAAACAGTTTCTTATGGTCTTTCATTCATACTTACACAATGAAACATTAAAATTTTATTTCAATTATGAGCCTCAAAATATGTTTTAATCATTATTACTTTATTTGAAAATTGAAAAAAATTAACTCTATACATTAAGTTAAAACTCTCATATTATCTGCTTTTTATTTATGGCTTTGAAAGTACCAAAGCAACACTTGGAAAAAATAATCCATCCTACTTACAAATCCGGGAATCTCGCATGCTGTCTCCCGGTTGTTCTGTTCTGGATCACAGTAGATTCGCAACTTTTGGACATCAAACTAGGAACATAAACCCAATCAAGTAAAAGTTGAGGCCCAAGCTAATTGTTTTATAAGAACAACTCAGACACACATAAACAGCCAATATAGTTAGCAATCATGGAAAGTTTAAATCACAGCATTCAGCTAAAACAATGAAAATAATAAAATTTGAATACCTAGCATATAATATTAAAGATGTGATGCAAACACCTTTAATAAATCTCTGATTTCCTTCAGGAACCCAGTGGAGCTTTTTAGTACCTCTGATTAAAAGTTAGTCTAGAGAGAACTTTCTAGAACAGTTAAAAAAGGGTGGCTCCAAAACCATCTTTAGTCTCAGAGATTTAGTTGCTGGCATGGAATGCTGTGTGATGAGTAGGCCCAGCACCTGTTACTATTTAAATACTTACTATAAATTGACATGTAATATTAATATAGAGACAACGTGTGCAATCACACATTTAAATGTGCAGCCTTCCCTTAATAGAGAAGTTGGGAAAGGCTGACTTTTCAAATAGAGGATTTTACAAGAAATGACTTACAAGCACACTTCTCAAGCCACACATAGGTAGTCCATGTTAAAGAGATATTGAAAAAGTTAGTTTTGTTCATGAAAAACCCTGACACTCATTAATTTAATTTTACCTTTACAGCTACAAAGAAATGTTTATAATGCTACTTATACCTCTAATCACATTGCCTTTTCCAAATTCAGTATATAATCTATGCCTCTCCTGGAATATTGCATATGAAATTAATGTTTCATGAGAATGAGAATTCTACCCTGAACCCAGGTGAACATTTTTCTAAGTATTTTTATAAAATAGATTAAGTCTAATTTTGCTTTTTCATACTTACACAGAAACCACAATTTCACTGTTGAACTGACCACATTTTTAAGTATCTTAAAGAAATTCACAATTAAGTTAAATATGATAAATACTATCAGAAAGGACAGCAAAAGCTCCATTTTATATAATATAAAAAGCAAGTAATTATTTATCCACCTGAACAGTTTCTTCTTTCCCAGAATATTTTCCAATTTGGGTTTGGCCACTGATGAAGATCCCTAAAACTGGATGTAAGGGTTTGCTTTCAATTTGTTGATCATCGATATACAGAGTTACATCCTGTTCTGTTACTAAGAGACGAATTTGATGCCAGCCTTCATCAAACAATGTCTATAGGAAGAAAGTATAGAAGATTCATAAATAAAATTCCTAACAATCTTTTATTTTCTTCATGCTCATTACTTTGCTGTCAACCATAAATCCACACCATATAAATTATCTATACTATATACAATTCTCCCTAATCTAAGCTGGGCCTCAAATGCCACTCATCAATTATTTTATTAGTCCCCAGAGTTCCTATTTCATATCCAAAGTAGTTGTGTCAAATAACTTGCTCAAAGTTACAAATGAGGGCCTAATCTCTGAATCCAAATGGTTTCTCTCATTCCTCATCCTTTTTACTTCATTGCAACTTTGGACTCCATAACTAATCCCTCCTCTTTGATATTCTCATTCAACTTCCATAATTCAACTACCTTGATTATCTTCATTTCTTCTCCAATTACTCATACTACTCTTTGAGGACCCCTCTTTCGCAACCTAACCTTTAATGAGGCATTCCCCACTGGTCTGTCCTTGACATCTTTCACTCTCCTCTTTGACTATCTCATCCATTCCTACAGGCCAATGATTACTTCTATGAACTAACCCATATTTACATCAACATATGGTACCTATAATTCCAATAATGCCAGAATAATTTGCTAAGATGTCTCACAATCAACCTGACAGGTTATGTTACAAAACAAACTTGAATTATTCCCCAAACTTTTTTCTTATCCCTATTTCGCTTATATCATAGTATCTTTAATTGTGAAGCCAAAACAAGTTTCTTCCTTCTTTTCCCTCAGTGTCAATAATAAATAGATGCAAAGTTCTACCATATATGTCTCCTAAACATGATTGAAATCCAATTCTTCATGTCCGTTATCACTGCCATGAGTTAGGCTCATGAGTTGTTTACTTTATTTGAATAATTTTCAAACACATCTCTATCTTGAATCCTTTCCTCTCCAAACTATCCTTCATGCCTGCATTAATTTCTCTCACTAGAGTTTTGTCACAGAACATGCTCCATCTTATTTTCCTATTCCCAGAATCTAATACAATTCCAATACAGACTTGAAAGTATGGCTTATAAAATAAAAAGAAAAAGAAAAAGAGAAGAGAAAGTTTCTTCCACTATGACACATATATGGTCAAGACCTTTTAATGGAATCCTGTCATCCACAGAATGAAGTCCATACCCCTTTGTGTGGCCTTTCAGGTCGCCACAAGTTGAGCGCATACCTTGCTAGACCCTTCTTTCATGCATCTTATACTCCAAACACAGTGATATAAATTTCCATTTTCTAATAAAAATTCTGAATTGTACAACACATGACTATTCAATACTGAACCACTGACCTAATGTGTCCTTATCTCTCTCCATCAAAATCCTCTACAAACATGCTTCAAGGTCATTCCAAAAACCATATCATTTATGAAGATTTTCTCATATTTTGTATTAGCATCCATTTTTTCCTCCACACTCTGCTAACTATGATATACTTCTATTAGATATCAAAGCCTTAAATTTTTCATTAAAAGCAAGCTCCTTGAAGGAAAAAAACATGCCCTATTTATTTTTCATTTTTCACAGAACCTAGAACATTGCCTTTAGTGAAAATGGCAGACAATTTTTAAAAATTTAATCTATTTACCAAATGAAAAAATTATATAAATGCATAATTTTACATATGACTTTGTACATTTCTTAAATTATATAGTACATCATCAAACTTTCATAATTATAATAAATATCAAAACTTAATTGCTTTTATCATCACATCTTTATTCAGAACACGTGACTTAGAAAATACACTTTTATTTTTAGTTTATTGATTTTATTAAATATATCCTTTTATGGGGAATAAAATGTCCTTACACTTAATGTAAATTCTGCACCCATTTTCTGCCTGCATTGAATGTTCTAACAAATGTCTTTATTTCAATATCCTGTGGGACATGGCCATGTAAAACAGACCATCATGGACCTTGAAATAACCAAACCTAAATTCAATTTCTATTGTCACTACTTAACTAGCTCTGTTACTTTGAGTAGGAACTTAATATCTCTGAACCTTGGTTCCTTGTCTGAAAAATGGGAACAACAGGTTCTTTGGGTGAGTACTATAATTCAATTGCCTGGCACCTAGTAGCAGACATTAAAAAATGTTAGTTCCCCCAACCCTAAATTCCATATGGGTTAAGAAAGAATTTCCCTCCCCAGATGGCATGGCTCAATGGTTGAGCATCCATTTACGAACCAGGAGGTCACAGTTCAATTATAGGTCAGGGCACATATCCAGGTTGTGAGCTCAATCCACAGGGTGGGGTGTGCAAAAAGCAGCCAATCAATTATTCTCTCTCATCATTGATGTTTCTATCTTTCTCTCCCTTGCTTTCTGAAATCAATAAAATATTTTTTTAAAAAGAATTTCCTTCCCTTTCCTTTTTTTCAATAAAGCAACATTGAAGTTGATATCTTTCCAGTCATATTAAAATTATAGCTCTCTTCCCCCAATACACATAAACCTATCAGTGTTTCCTCATGAATAGCATAATCAGATCTAGGCATCATTACCTTAACTCGAGGGTCAACAAAGGTGACCACTTGTGAGCCATTAATCACACTGGTCGTTGTAAATAGTAATGTTTTATCCACACCATTTAAAGTAACAGCTATTTGTGGCCTTCCATCAATGGTTAAAATTCTCCATAAATCCCACATTTTCTTGACCTTAAATCTCTGAGTGGAGACAAATACATATGATGGAGGAAGTCCTTCTGGAAAAACATTGCTGGAAAAAGAAGAACATGAACAAGTTTAAAGAATTCTGAACAAAGCTATAGACATATCAAAAAATGTGTATCAACAAATAACATTTACCTTGTGAATTCTGATAAATCAACTTTTGATGTTACTTCATACCCTTTTATCTTTGTTGGTGAGAGCTGAATTCTTTTCTTAACCTTTTTCTTTACACCCAAGCCTAAAAGAATATCAAAGCCCTTCTCATCTCGAGCTGCCACTGGAATTCGTGTTGGACAGACAGATTCTATAAATCAAAAGCAAAAGCAGGAAATGTTGATTAAGCATGGAATACTTTAATAAGAAAAGAAAATCAATAGGGGGATATTAGAGAATATAAGAAGTATAAAATATATATAGGTATGCAAATATATGTTAATGGATGTAAATGTATTTTTCTAAGAAAACAGGAAATTTTTTTTTGGCATTCCAGTGTGAGGTCTCAACTGACTTTTCTCCCATTAAAAGGGGATAAACATAAAACAGAAATGCAAGAGGAACATTTGTTAATGGATTGTTTCGCACATTATACTTAAGTTTATAAGTTACTATGTATTTTGAATATGGAGCAACCTAATACCAGAGGGGTAGAAAGATACTGAAACAGGATTCATGATTCTCATCCAGGATTTACTATTAATTAGTCACATGACCTTAGATAACTCTGAAATTTCTTGGATCTAAATGAATCCTAAGATTTCTTTCTTGCATTCCTAGCATTTGAGAGGTAAAAAAAAAAAAAGTGTTGTTCTTCATATCCTTTCCAGTTCTAACAGTTTATAATTCTACAGTTTAAATATCACTGGTTCTGTCATTCTGGAAAAAACTTAATTGTGGGTCTTTTCTGTTCATGAAAGTTCTAAAAATGGGCCTATTGTCTCTTCTATGATTAACTACATTGTATATTATAATAATCATTTATAAATAAGTAAAAACTATTTCCTTAACAAGAAGGATTACAGTTTGTATTATATAGTTATCTATATGAGTTATAAAATATGATATGCCTTTCACTTCTCTGGGAAACTAGTGTTTCAAATGATGTGGAAATTTTTATATGGTTGAAAGGCTATTAAACTGTTATACTGTAGAAATGTTGTAATATTTTCAGATTCTTCCAAGGCCCTCATATAATATACACATTGAGCATGACTGCTTATATTTTATAGCACAGCTAACAGAACAAAACAAGAATAAACTTCACTAAACATACTTTAAAGTAATCACTCTCTTACATAACATTAGGGAAAGAGGAAGGCATCATATTTATAACATCATAAAAAGTAATGAGATGAATTTTATTAGCCCAATATGTACAGTCATAACTTATACCACAGAATATTAGAAATAAAGGATTGATATAAATAAAATCAGAAGGATCTTTCCCTGGGAAGAAAGGTATTCTTTTCTCTCGGGTCTTAAGATGCAAATTTTGAAGAGACCCAATCACATTCATCTTGTTCTGGTAAGCTTGGAGGTTAACTCATGAGGAGACAGGTAAATCAGGCAAACAGAAGGTATTGGTTAGATTTGTGATTTAGTAAATTTCATGAGGTACTCCCTCCCGGCAATGCAAGGCTGATTTATTTCTACCCCATCTCAGGGACAGGCTCTGCCCACTAAGATCACTTGTGGTCTACCAATTACTTTTATCAAACTCACTAATCCAAAAACTTTTTTTCTCACTTAGGGGTAAGGAGTGAAAGAAAGCAGAAGGAGAGATCAAAAGAGCTGATCTATCTAATCCCTCCATATGAAAATATGAGAAGTAGGATACTCTATTATATAGTTTGAGTCATAAACCAATGCAAAAAATTAAATTTTTGCTGTCATAATGAGGCCATGTTTAGAAGGCAGATATACAAAACAATCATTTCAAATGCATTTGATTTAAAACTGCAAAAGAAAAGAGTTCAACTGAATAGAAAATGTGTTTAACATTACATCATAAGAATATTCAGATTTCAATTGCACCTTTGATTTGCTTTACAAATGAAAAGTTATAAAATGATGGGCAAAGAGCTCACATTTAATATAAGAACTTTAGATTTAGACCTTAGTCTCTCTCATAAACTCTTATGAACCTTGGATTCTAATCTGTGAAGTGAGAATATGTAATCACCTCCACAGGTGATGATTACATATTGTCTGAGGATCAATGTGGTGATCTATGCAAAAATGCTTTGTAACTCCATGTGAGCACAGGGCGTAAAGTACCACTGCATCCATTATTTTCAATAATAAAATTCTTTGCACTGTAATCTAATTCCCCAAAATTTGTAGAAAGCAGTATGACAGTTTGTGAAATCAGGGATATAAATTAACAGCCACAATATAGCCATGTTCTCAGGTTCATCTAGGCATATCTCTTCAGGGAAATTGTATTTAAATAATTTTTTGGAAGAATAACCTTATTCCAAATTTGTTCACCTACAAGGAGAACCAGAAAATACCCTTAAAGCCCATTCAGCATGGTTCAGTGGTTGAACGTTGACCTATGAACCATGAAGTCATGGTTTGATTCCCAGTCAGGGCACATGCTCTGGTTGTGGGCTCAATCCCCAGTGTGGGGAGTGCAGGAGGCAGCCTATCAATGGGTTCTTTCTCATCATTGATATTTCTATATCCCTCTCCTTCTCTCTTTCTTCTGAAATCATTATGTAAGAGAGTGATTACTTTAAGATATGTTTAGTGAAGTTTGTTCTTGTTTTGTTCTGTTAGCTGTGCTATAAAATATAAGCAGTCATGCTCAATGTGTATATTATATGAGGGCCTTGGAGGAATCTGAAAATATTACAACATTTCTACAGTATAACAGCTTAATAGCCTTTCAACCATATAAAAATTTCCACACCATTTGAGACACTAGTTTCCCAGAGGAGTGAAAGGCATATCATATCAAGTTCCCTTACACACAGAAACTGAAAAGAAAAATGCTATTTTGATTATCAACCAATAATTTTTGCATAAATTTAAGGGAAAAGAAAACAGGCAAATAATTAACATTCTCATTGTATAGAAAAAAGAAATATATGTGTAAGTATACAATCACATTCAGAGAGGGGAATAGAAATTAAAAATAAAAACTGGAACTTGAAAGTTGTAATTTTAAGTACCAGGAAAATCAAGTGTTAAGAGAAACTCAGTGGGAACTTGCTATAAAACCTACAATAGGTAGATAAAATAATCAAGGTAAACAAATAGTGCATTCAGGAGCAAGGGCAAAATGACACAGGGAAGACTTAAGTTCACAAATGGTTGACAACACAGTTATAATTTCAGTTTATGCCACAAATAAGTGCCTACACAAATAGATGCTAAGAGAGAATGCCCTAGCTTATGACATCTCCCTGGGGGGTGGGGGGGAGGGGGGGGACATAGGAGGGAGGGGGAAGGAGTGGAGGGGGAAGAGGAGAGGTGAAGGGAGTAGAGTTTGTTTCCAATATCCCAACTTTTCAAAAGGCTGCCCAAGAGACTGGTATCTGCCTCACCTCACTTGAAACATAAAGGAATCAGAATCATCTGGATGCTATGGGCTACTGAGAACAAAGAAGAGGGAGGGGCAAACTGCTGTGGCTGCTTGGCTCAGCATGAACAGAAGACACACTACTTGAGGCTTCTCTCTCACAGGAAGAGAGATGAGTGGAACATGACTCCAGTATTCCAGCTTTTCAAAGAGCTGCCTGACAAGATGATATTTGTCTTGCCTAAGAATATTGACAGGAAATCAGAATATGTGGCTGCCTGGTGGTCACTGAGAACAAGTGGAAAAGTGGGGAAGTTGTGGCTAAAGAAATAGAGAACTTGAAATGTGGCAGACAGACAACAAAGGGAGTGAGAGATTATGAGCGCCTGGAAAAGAAACCAGCAAGCCTCCCTAATTACCCTCACAGGCCCTGAAAAATATCATCCCAACCTCCTTTAAAAGGTTTCGGAGCCCCACAGAATCTCTAGCCAGACAGATTGGTGTCAGACTCGCCTGTACAAAACCAGTTGGTAAAGCTGGGAGAGATGACTCTTTTTTCAAATGTGTGGATCCCAAAACAGGACTATGACTACAAGATAGACAAAGAAACAGGAAATTGTGACCCAATCGAAAGAACAAAATAACTCTCCAGATACCAATCCTAAATGAAGGGAGGTCTATTACTGACAAAGAATTCACAATTGCCATCATAAAAAATGCTTTATAAATTTAAGAAAATAATGTATGAGCAAAATAAAAATTTTATCAAAGAGGCAGAAAATATAAAGAGGAACCAAAAGAAATGTTGGGACTGAAAAACACAATAACCAAATAGAAAAATTGACTAAAGGGGTTTGAAATCAGACTTATCAAAGAGAAAAAAGAATCAGCAATCTTGAAACAGGTCAATTGAAATTATCCAGGCAGAGGAACAACATTTTTAAAGAATGAGAAAAATTTAGAAAGTCTTAAAAGACTCTATGTTACACCATCAGCTAGACAAATATACATAGGATAGGAGTTACAGAAGAAGAAAGAAACAAAGCTTTATTTTAAAAATAATATCCAAAAAAATTATCATCTGAAGAAAAAAATGGACATGCAGAGACAGAGAGAGAATTTTGAAAGCATGAAGAGAAAGCAATTCCTTATAACAAGCATATCCAAATAAGACTATCAGTGGATTTCTCAGTAGACACCTTGCAGGCCACAAGGGAATGTGATGATAAACTCAAAGTGCTGAAATGGAAAAAAAACCTACCAACCAAAATAGTATAGCTAGTAAAAGTGTCCTTCAAAAAATGCGTAAGAAATAAACACTTTCCCAGATTTGAAAAAGCTAATGAAATTTATTACCACTAGACCTCTCTTACAAGAAATGCTGATGAAGTCTCAAGTTAAACTGAAAGAATATTAAATAGCAATACAAAAGTACTGAAAAGTATTAAAATTGCTGATAAAATTAAACATATAGATTCAGAATATTGAAATGCTATAAAGATGGTATATAAATAACTTTTAATCTTGATATAAAAGTTAAAAGTATAAACAATAACTGTAAAAAATGTTAATGGATACATATATAAGATGATGTAGTTTGTGACATCAATAACAAAGTGTGAGAGGGGCACGGAGATGCAACAATGTAGAGTATTTGAATGTGATTGAAATTAAGATATTATCAGCTTAAAAAATATTTTATAACAGTATAATGCTTAATGTAACCCCCATGAGAACCATAAAGAAAAATACCTATACAAATGAAAGTGAAAAACAAATCAAAGCATATCACTACAAAAATAATCAATGAAACACAAAGGAAGATCACAAGAGAGAAAAGAACAGCAAAAAGGCTACAAGACAGCAAACAACAAAAGAGTAATAAGAAATCTTTCCCTATCAGTAATTAGTTCAGATGTAAATAAATTAAACTCACGAATAAAAAGACAAGGACTGGCAAAATGGGATTTTAAAAATACCAAAATTCAACTATATACTGTCTATAAGACATGTACTTATAATAATGACACACACAGGTAAAAAGTAAAAGGATGGGAAAATAAACTCCATGCCAATAGAAACCAAATGAGAGCAAAGGTGTTGATACTTATATCAGATACAACAGGCTTTGAGACAAAAATGTCGGAAGACACAAAGAAGGACAGTATATAATGATAAGAAGGTCAATTCGCCAGCAAGAAGTAAAAGGTATAATTACTCTAAACATACACACACACACACACACACACACGACAGAACTGAGGGGGCAAATATACCATAACATAATAATAGTAATGGATTTAAATGCTTTACTTTTGATAATAAATAGAACATCCAGACAGAAGATCAAAAGGAAACAAAAGATTTGAAAAACCTTACAGATCAAATGAATCTAACAGACATATGCAGAAAATCCCACCACAAAACAATAAGTACACATTCTTAAGCACAAACAAAACATTCTCCAAGAAAAAACACATTAGGTCAAAACATAAATCTCAACATATTTAAGAAGATTGAAATGATACCATGTATATTTTCCAAACACAATAGAATGAAACAAGAAATTAATGTTAGGAGGAAAATTAAAAAATATGTGGGAACTAACAACTTGAATAATCACTGAGTCAAAAAAAATTAGAAAGTATCTTGAATAAAACTGAAACATAGTAAAACTTATAGTATGTAGCAAAAGTAATACTAAGGAGGAAATTTATAGCAATGAAAATCTACATTGAAAAATAAACATCTCAAGTAAACAACCCAATTTTTTACATCAAGGAGCTAGAAAAAGAACAAAGCCCAAAATGAGCACAAGGAAGAAAACAATTAAGATTAGAGTGGAAATAAATAAAATAGACAATAGTAAAATAATAGAAAAACTCAACAAAGGGTTGGTTTTTTGAAAAGATCAACTGACAGAACTTTAGCTAGATTAAAGGGGAAAAAAGATTCAAATAAAAAACTTAGGATTGAAAGAAGAGATATTACAACTGATACCACAAAAATGCAAAGGATCATAAGAAACTGCAATAATTAGACTAACAAATTTGATAACCTCTAAAAGAAATAGATGAATTCCTAAAAAATATAACTTAGCAAGACTGAATCATTAAAAAAATCAAAAATTTTCACAGACATGGAAATAGTAAAGAAATTGAATCAGTAATCAAAAACCTCCCAGCAAAGAAAAAAACCCAGGACCAGATGTCTTCACTGGTGAATTCTACTAAATATTTAAAGAATAATTATGCCAATCCTTCTCAAACACTTCCAAAAAACTGAAAAGGAGGGAATATTTCCAAACATTTTTTATGAGGCCATCATCACCCGGGTACCAAAACCAAAAAAAAAAAAAATTACAGGCCAACATTCCTGATGAATACAGATACAAAAATCCTCCACATAATATTAGCAAATTAAATTCAACAGCATATCAAAAGTATCCCACAAAGTGGCCAAATGGAATTATCCCTGGAATGCAAATATAATTGAACCTATGAAATCAATTAATATGATATATCACATTAACAGAATAAAGCACAAAAGTTAAATAATTGTCTTAATAGATGCAGAAAATGCACTTCTCAAAATCCAACATCTTTTCATGATAAAAATAAGTATAGAAATAATTTACCTTAACATAATAAAGGCCGTATATGAAAAGCCATAGCTAACAAACATATTCAATAGTGAGAAACTGAAAGTTCTTTCACTAAGATCAGGAACAAGATAAGAATGCTCACTCTTGCCACTTCTATTCAACATAGTATTGGATGATAAATACACACAACTCAATGAGAATTATAAGGAGCTGAATGAGAATGTCACCAATATGAAAAGGAACCAAGAGAAATGAAGAACGACATAGGTACAATAAAGAACACAGTGGAAGGCTTAAACAGTAGACTAGAAGAGGCTGAGAAATGCATCAGTGAATTAGAAGACAAGGTAGAAGAAAACACACAAACACAGCAGCGAATGGAAAGAAAATTTAAAAAGCAAGAAAAGAACCTAAGGGAGCTTTGGGACAACACAAAACTAAACAACATTTGCATAATAGAGCAATAGGAACTCTGAATTCCCTTTTCCAGGATACCTGTGGGAAGAAGAGGAAGAGGCAAGGAATAGAAAATCTTCTTAAAGAGATTATGTTAGAAAATTTCCCTGATACTGGCAAGAAGAAAACTACACAAGTCCAAGAAGCACATAGAGTCCCAAACAAGATGAACCCCAAAAGATCAGCAACAAGACACATCACAATTAAATTGGCAAATACCAACAACAAAGTAACAATTTTAAAGGCTGATGGAGACAGAAAGTTACCTACAAGGGATCTCCTATTAGAATATAAACTGATTTCTCAACAGAAACACACCAGGCCAGAATGGAATGGAATGAAATATACAAAGTGATACAAAGCAAGGGACTGAATCCAAGAATACTATGCCAAGCGAGGCTATCATTTAAAATTGAAGGTGGAATCAGGAGCTTCACAGACACAAAGGGGCTAAGAGAGTTTATTTCCAACAAGCCAGCAAGACAAGAAATGCTAAAGGGACTGTTGTAAAAAGAAAAACAGAAAGGCAAGAAGAAATACAACATTAAGAATAAAAAGGACAACAAACAAGTACTTATCAATAATAATATTAAAAGTAATTAGATGAAATGCTCTAATCAAAACACACTGGGTAATTGAATGGTTAAGAAAACATTATGCATATGTTTTCGGTCTACAAGAGACCCACCTCAGAACAAAAGATTCACACAGACTGAGATTGAAGGGATGGAAAAAAATTTTTCAGGCAAATGGAAATGAGAAAAAAGCTGCAGTTGTGAAACTGATATCTGACAAAATAGACCTCAAAGTAAAGGCCATCACAAGAGATAAGGAAGGCCACTACATAATACTAAATGGAGCAATTCAACAAGAGGATAGAACTCTGGTAAACATATATGCACCCAATACAGGAACACCCAAATACATAAAACAACTTTTGGAAAGATATCAAGGGAGAGATTGATAGCAATACAGTCATACTATGGGACTTCACCACTGACACCACTGGATAAATCCAAAAAATTAGCAAAGAAAGAGCAATCCTAAATAACTCACTAGATCAGATGGACTTAATTGACATCTTCAGAATATTTCATTCCAAAACTACAGAATATACATTTTTCTCCAGTACACATGGAATATTTTCAAAGACAGACCACATATTAGGACACAAGCAAAGTCTCTTTAAATTCAAGAGGATAGAAATCATAACGAGCATTTTCTCAGATCACAATAGCATAAAACTAGAAATCAACTACAATAAAAAGAAGAGGGGGGGGGATCAAACACTTGGAGGCTAAATAGCATGCTATTAAACAATGATGGAGTTACCAAAGAGATCAAAGAAGAAATAAAAAGCATCCTGAAAGCAAATGACAATGAAAATACAACAATCCAAAATCTATGAGACCCAATGAAAGCAGTCCTGAGAGGGAAGTTCATAGCTCTGTAGGCCTACCTCAAAAAATAAGAAAAACTGGTAAAAATTATCTAACCTTGCAACTTAAAGAATTAGAAAGAGAGCAACAAGAAAAGCCCACAGTGTCCAGAAGGAAGGAAATAATAAAGATCAGAGCAGAAATAAATTACATAGAGACTAAAAAAAACAATGCAAAAGATCAATGAAACCAAGAGTTGGTTCTTTGAAAGGATAAACAGATTGATCAACCACTAGCCAGGCTCACCAAGAAACAGAGAGGACCCAAATATATAAAATCAGAAATGAAAGAGGTGAAGTAATAACTGACCCCACTGATATACAAAAGATTGTAAAAAAAAAAAAAATACTATGAACAACTCTACTCCAACAAACTGGACAACGTCAACAAAATGAACACATTCCTAGAAAAATACAAACTTCCAAAATTCAATCAGGAAGATTCAAAAAACTTGAATAGGCCAATAACTACTGATGAAATTGATACAGTAATCAAAAAGCTTCCAGCAAACAAAAGCCCTGGACCAGATGGCTTCACAAGGGAGTTTTACTAAACATTCAAAGAAGAACTAAAGCCAATCCTTCTCAGACTATTCCAAAAAATTCAAGAGGAAGGCACACTTCCAAGATCCTTCTATGAATCCAGCATTACCAAATCCCAAAATCTGATAAAGACACCACAAAGAAAGACAATTACAGGCCAATATCCCTCATGAACATAGGTGCTAAAATCCTCAACAAAATTCTAGCAAACTGATCCAGCATTACATTAGAAAGATCACACACCATGACCAAGTAAGATGTATTCCAGGAATGCAAGACTGGTACAATATCTGCAAATCAATAAATGTGATACATCACATAAACAAATTGAGAGACAAAAATCGCCTAGTCATATCAATTGATGCAGAAAAGGCATTTGACAAAGTCCAACACCCTTTTCTGATAAAAACGCTCAGCAAAGTGGAAATAGAGGGATCATACCTCAACATAATAAAAGCTTTATATGACAAACCTACAGCCAACATTAGACTCAATGGGCAAAAACTAAAACCATTTCCCTTAAGAATAGGAACAAGACAGGGATGTTCACTCTCATCACTCGTGTTCAACATAGTACTGGAAGTGCTAGCCAAAGTGATCAGACAAGAAGAAGAAATAAAAGGCATCCAAATTGGAAAAGAAGAAGTAAAACTGTCCTTATTCGCAGATAACATGATACTGTACTAGAAAACCCTAAAGATTCTATCAAAAAATTAGCCCTAGCCAGCTCAGCTCAGTGAATAGAGTGTCAGCCTGGGGACTGAAGGGTCCCAGGTTCAATTCCGGCCAAGGGCACATGCCTGGGCTATGGGCTTGATCCCCAGTGGGGGGCATGTAGGAGGCAGCCAATCAATGAAAAAATTATTAGACTTAATAAATGAATTCAGCAATGTAGCAGAATACAAAATTAATGTCAAGAAATCTATAGCATTTCTATACACCAAGAGTGAACTTACAGAAAGAGAGATTTAGAAAAATAATCCCATTTACCATTGCACACAAAAATTAAGATACCTAGGAATAAAATTAACTAAGGGGGTAAAAAACCTCTCCTCAGAAAACTACATGACATTGAAAAAAGAGATAAAGGAAGACATAAACAGATAGAAGAACATATCGTGTTCATGGATTGGTAGAATCAACATCATTAAAATGTCCATATTATCCAGAGCAATCTATAGATTCAATTCACTCCTCATTAAAATACCAACAGCATATTTCACAGAAATAGAAAGAACTTCCCAAAAATTTATCTGGAATAAAAAAGACCCTGAATAGCTGAAGCAATCCTGAGAAAGAAGAACAAAGTAGGAGGGATCTCAATACCAGATATCAAGATGTATTACAAAGCCACTGTTCTCAAAACTACCTGGAACTGGCATTAAGAACAGACATATAGACCAATGCAATAGAATAGAGAACCCAGAAATCGACTCAAACCACTATGCTCAATTCCTATTTGTCAAAGAACAAATATTAATTTGTTAGAACATACAATGGAGTCAGGACAGTCTCTTCAACACATAGTGCTGAGAAACTTGGTTAGACACATGCAAATAAATGAAACTGGAACACCAACTTACACTAAAATGGACAAAGGACTTAAACGTAAGATGGGAAACCATAAAAATACTAGAGGAATCTACAGGCAGCATAATCTCAGATAAATGCCAAAGCAATATCTTCACCAACACAGCTCCTAGGACAATGGAAACTAAAGAGAAAATAAACAAATGGGATTACATCAAAATAAAAAGCTTTTGCACAGCAAAAGAAACCATCAACAAAACAACAAGAAAGCCCACTGCATGGGAGAACGTATTTGCCAATGATATCTCCAATAAGGGTTTATTTTTTTATTTTTTGGCTGTTGTAGGCCTGTGCTCACGTGCAGAGGGTGTTGGCTGTTGTAATTTTTTTTATTTGAGAACCTAAGGTAATAGAAGTCACTGCCCCTGACTAGTCAGGTACTGTATGTTTTAAATATTCTTGCAATACATGGGTTGAAAATCGCTCATTTTAGCCATTGATTTGGGTGCCACTGGTACTGGAAAATTCTCTACAACATAAAGTTATTCAGAGCTTGATTAAATTAAGTCAAAGAGCTAATTTTTCTGGACAACTTGGCCAATTCTTTCCTGGTGTGCTGTACTGAAACCTCATCTCTTTTCAGCTCTGCTTGCTTCAATGCTTCCTGATAGATCTCCTTTGCTTGTACAAATCATTCTCTGTGCATCAGAACTGCAGCCAGGTCACTGAGCACCATGTGCAGCTCAGGATGGCCTACTTGTCTTGCCAGATCTGACGCCCTCTGCACGTGAGCACAGGCCTCATCAAAGTGGCCTTGTGCATCCAGGGTGGTGGCCAGGTCACTCATTAGCACAATGGTTTATACAAGGAAGACAAACAGGCAGCTTTTTCTGTGGGTGTTTTCTCCTAGTATTTCTTCAGAAATATGCAAAGCTTTTTCATACATCCTCTGTGACTGTAATGAATGCTCGGAGAACAGAAAGTAGCCAGCATAAGCATCTAAGCACATGCCAAAGAGGTGGGTGTTGGCTTTCTCTTTCACTGATAAAAGGTCTTCTGCTAATTCCTTTTCTCTTTCAATAATTTCCTCTAGAATTGAAATGCAGAATTCATAGCCAGCAAGAGCAAATTCCTATAGATTCTGAGCAGCATAAATACTGGCCAACTTTATAGAGATTTCAATTATTGCACTGTCTTCCTATTGCATGCCCCCTCCAAGCAGGTAACTCATTATTGCTTTAAAAAGTTTTTTTGCATTTTCAAGCTGACCCCAAATAAATTCTAAATTGGCCATCAAATCATATGTGTAAATGATGCCCTTCATGTTATCATTCCGAATGGCAAGATGAAGTGCCTCGTGCAAAATTAGCTCAGCTCTTCTGGCTCATCTTTCATGATGCTCAACGGGGCTTGCTTCAGCAGCCATATGATCTCAGCCCTCATCCTCCTCCACCTCCCGGGTGGCCCCGCCCGCTCCCGGTTCCTTCACCATGGCAGGCCTCCAGAACCACTCCACATCAGCCAGTGCCTAGCCCCGCTAGCCCAGGCCCGTGACCTTTACCTGCCAGCAGCAGAAGCAGGCTGAGGCCCCACCCTGCGGAGTGAATAGGGAAGGCAGCACCCCCACCAGCCTCCTCTCCAATAAGGGTTTAATCTCCAACATTTACAGGAAACTCATATAATTTAACAAAAGAAAGACAAACAACCCAATCAAAAAATGCGCAACACACCTAAATAGATACTTTTTGAAAGAAAACATAAGGAAGGCCAAGAGACATATAAAAACATGCTCAAATTCACTAATGACCCGAGAGATGCAAATCAAAATGATACTGTAGCACCATCTCACACCTGTCAGAATGGCTATCATCAACAAATACAAATGACAAGTGCTGGCTGGTGAGGATGTGAAGAAAAATGAACCCTCATGCACTGCTAGTGCAGACTAGTGCAGTCACTGTGGAGAACAGTATGGAGTTTCCTCAAAAAACTAAAAATTGAATTCCTATATGACTCAGTAATCCCACTCTTAGGAATATATCCTAAGAAACTAGAAACACTAATCAGAAAGAATATACGCATGCCTATGTTCATAGCAGCACAATTTACAATCGCTAAGATTTGGAAACAGCCTAAGTGCCTGCCCATCAGTAGATGAGTGGATTAAAAACTTTGACACATCTACACAATGGAATACTATGCTGCCATAAAAAGGAAGGAATTCCTACCATTTGCAACAGCATGGATGGAACAGGAGAGCATTATACTAAGTGAAATAAGTCAGTCAGAGAAAGATAAATATTATATGTTCTCACTCACTTGTGAATTATAATGAGCAACATAAACTAATGAACAAAAACAGATCTATAGACAGAGAAGCTTCAATCACATACTCAAACCTCAGAGGGAAGGCAGAGCAGAGTGCCAGTAAGGAGGAAGAGATCAACCAAAGACTTGTATGCATGCATATAAATATAAGCAATGGACATAAACAATGGGGGGTGAGGGCAGGACTGGAGGATGGGGGTACAATGGGGAAATAAGGACACATTTGTAATACCTTAATCAATAAAGAAAAAAGTTAAATTAAAAAAAGAAAAAAAATAACTTTGAGTATAAACAAACTATGCCAAAATGTAAAAAAGGGCAATTATTAATTGTTTCCAAATTATATTAAAACTTACCTTCACAAAGTTTCTGCTTCATCACCTCCCTTATTTTGGATATCACAATATAGTCTTCGACATAAAATACATACGTTGATGAAGGCTTGTTGGCAATAGCTCTAAGTTCTGCATCTTCGGTTTCTGAGCCAACGCCGATGGCAAATAATGTTATTTTATTGTCTCTTGCTGCTTCTGCTGCTTCTTTGACTTCGTCTTGGGATTTACCATCCGTAAGTACTACTGCGATCTTAGTCAGAAATCGTGAGGACTTGGCAAAAAGGTAATCAAGTGCAAACTGAATGGCCTTCCCAGTCCTTGTGTTCCCTCCTAAGTAATGTATGGATTCCATTGCTGCCACCAAATTCTCTCCCGAATCATGTCTTCCAAGAGGAATCTCCAGCACGGGATAGTCACTATACTGGACCACTCCCACCTGAATAAACTTGGGTCCTATGTCAAAGTTTTTTGTGATGTTGACAAGCCACTTTTTCACTATTTCAAAGTTTTCTGGGCCAACACTATAAGAACCATCTAAGATGAAAACTAAATCTGTTGGAGCAGTACGACAACCTAAGTGTAAAAAAAAATCATCAATGAGCATTTTTTATATAAAAAGCAAAAAGTGGAAATTCTTAAAAGCATGATTTTTTAATTAACTGGATGGACTGAATTATTTTCCAATTTATATGTATGTCTATTCACTACAATAAATAATTTAAATATTTTACAAGTCACATGTTAATTATACCCCAATAAAGCTGATTTTTTAAAAGATCATAGTAACTATCGCTACTATGTGATTAAAATACACTGTTTAGCTCATGAAAAATCTTTCTAAGTGAAGGCTATTGCTTTGGTTGATATTTTGTTTTTAAAATTAATGATTCAGCTTTAAAATAAGGAATAAAATATGCATGCTGTATATGAACATGATATCTAGATATTTCTGCGTAGTACAAATATTATCTCATAAAGCAGCATTTTATTATTCTATTTCCCCATTGAATAAATGAAAATAAATAAATGCTTGGCTTTCAGCTATACACCAACATTGTTTTATATTATCAATGAAATATGTTCTATTTAATACTACCTGAAATATTTAGCAATATATATAAACCAATTACTAAGGAGAGAGCAATTAAAAAAAAACAACTTTCTGCCATCTTCAGGACTCAGCAGCCACTAAAAGATCCGTATTCTTTAATATAGTTCATAAAAGTTAAATGAACAAAAATCACCAAAGCCATCACTCTTTCACTACATGCAAAATTAATTTTTAAGGTAGGTTCTCTCATCTTCAGCAAATAATGTAGCCAAAACATTGGCTTGTGCCAAGTGACTCTATTCAGTTATAAAGCTCTTTCTCCATAAAGATTCTTGTTTCCAGAAATCAGGTAACAGAGTGATCAACACATCTTATAGTTCCATTGGAGAGACAGTTTAACTCTGGTGGAAGTTATATATCTCGACAAGTTCTAAACACTTGTAGAAAAAATACAACTTCACTGTTTTCCAAAGCATACAACATGCCTCTAACCCTGTCTCATTCATTTGGTGTATATATATTGAACACCTACTCTGTGTCTGATGTCATGCAAGGTACTTCCTTCAAAGATACATGCGATCTCAAGAAAAGCTCATGGTCTAGTAAGTCAGATAACTGGTTGGTTAGGGAAAGTACAAAGTGTTATGTACATTTAGAAACAGTTAGTAACCTAACAGTGGAAAGTTCAGGAAGGTTGTCTGGGAAAGCCGGCAGACAACCTGAGAGAGCTTTGGCCAGGTGAAGAGAAGGACATTCTAATCAAAGGGAACAGCAAGAGTGAAGGTCCAGAGCTGAGAGGCAGACACAGCTAAAACACAAGGTTTGTTTGGATAACTCCAATAGTTTAAAATGGCTAACAGAATTCACAGGATGGAACAGCTATATTTGCCTTCTCCTTCTCTAACTTTTGAATTCAAAGCAGCAAAAATACTACTGCTCAGGGCCCATCTGATAAGGATCCCATGTCCCTGGATTTGATGAGTTGGAAGAATACAGGCTGAGCTGAGGTAATATGATAACAAATTTTAACTCTTGTGCTTTTACTCATTTTAATGGTCTTTCTTAAGTTATGGTCAGAGGCCCAATTTAAAGTTATAATAAGGATTATTTATTTTCTGTAAACTTTTCAAATAAGATGTAATTGCAAAGAATGGTGTTGGCTAAGAATTGTTTAGTGACAATTAGTATTAGTGTTTTTTATATCTTTAGGTGTAAATGATCAGTCAATCTCTCTCTTCCTCTCTTCTACTTCCTCACTTTCTTCACTTCCCTCCTTTCTTCTCTTTTCCTTATTTTTGCCTACTTATATATCATATCTGGGATGATGATGACAAAGCTCACATGAAGAGTCCTCAATTCAACAGTTCCCTCATGTACCCATCAGAGTAACCAGCTAAATAAACACTGTGACCAGGTGAACATTTATAAGAGTCAAGACATTACTAAAAATAAAAACATCTGCCAAAATATGGATTTGTCTCAAAAAACACAAGTGTGATTATGATGTTACTCCTAAGGTGGTGGTGCAGTGCAGAAGGGCACAAGGGACACCATCCAACAACCTCTGCCATAGCGACCACTGCCAGAGTTCAGGGCAGGGACAGCAGAGCAGAACTTGGTTCAGGGGCAACTTTTCTAACCAAGGGAAATAGCTCTTCTGTTATTTTTGAACACTGGTCTCGGGTTATGCTTTTATTGAGGTTTTGAAGGGTAGGAAGTTGTGTTTGCAGAGCTCTTCAATGTTGCCCTTCCTAAATACTATGAGATTCATTACTGTCTGGACCTGCCAGTGTTTGTGTGCCTCTTGATTCTGTGGTTATAAATGCTTAGAGGGTTATTCTTGGCAATCCCTACCTCTTCCCAGAGCCATAAAGTATATATTTCATAACTGAAAGGTTAGCTAAGACCATGGGTATAAAAAGCAAATATCACCATTTATAAACACCAGACAAAATAGCACTCCAAGACACCTTCTCCTTAGGGAGATGAATCAGAGATGTCATAGAAAAGGACAGAAGATCAAAAGCATAGTTTAAGTACCAGTGGCAGCTCTAGCAAGCTATGCGATACTAGGTAAGCCTTTTAAATTTTGTGAATCTCATTTCCCAATCAAAAAAAAAAAGAGAGAGAGAGAGAGAGAAAAGAATATCTACCAGAGTACTTTGATGGATTAAACTATAAAATTGTTATGCAAATATCTACATATATAAAAACCTAATATGCAAATTGTCCCCTCGAGAGTTTGACCAAAAGACCAGGAGTTGATCACTTGCTATGAGGTGAATGACCACCAGGGGGCAGCGTGGAATGAAGGAAGAACCCAGCCGGCAGCTGGAAAGAAGACCCCAGCTAGCAGCCGGAAGGCCCGGATCAACACTGATCACTAGCCAGACCTAAGACCCAACCCATGCACCAATTTCATGAACCAGGCCTCTAGTTATTTTAATACATTTTAAGCCAAGATAAGTGAAGTTATCAAACCACCTCATTTAACTGTTAGAGAAACTGGAATTAATTTATAGTAGAGGCTTTATATTTAGAAGTTTTAAGATATGAAAATAAGCAAACTCTTAAAAAGAAGTGTGGTATCTGCACTGGTTTGGGTAGCAGAACTATATTAATAGAACTCGCCTTCTCTAATGAAAGCTTTCCGACAGGCCATCAGAATAGTCACCATTTACTGAGATGTCACTGTGCTAAGCCATTTATATGCATTATCTCACTTACATGGATTAACTAATTATCTCCATGATTTAACCTCAAAGGATGGTCCTGATAACCAACGTAGGTATTTTTTTATCTTCATATCAAGAAGCTCATGAATGGCTGAACTCAACACTAGACTATTTATTCCAAAGTCTGATGGGTTAACAGAATAAACAATTACCATAGAATTTTCTCAGAATTACCTCTGTTAGAAGCTTTTTCTCTCAGTTAATTTGTAACATAGCAATTCATTCATTTTAAGAAATTACAGCATCAAAGACAATATGAATAAGATCCTTAAAACATTGCTTGAGCTCCTTTTATTTGATTTCTACAACTTATTGATAACAAAAAGGGGCAATGCTGGTTTTCTTACTTGATCTTATTTCTCCATCTTCAGCTAATACAGGATTCTGAAGCAGCAGGATTAAAACTATCCAAAGAAATGTAATATGGTAAGCCATGTTTCTGTTTTTATTCTAATGTTTTGGTTTACAGATTCCTAGAAAAAAAAATAAAATAGAAAAGGTAAATATATTTTTAAAATAAAGAGAAATACCTAGCCATTGTAAGTTTAATTTTAAAATTACAATACCCAGTCAGAGCACAGTTAATTTTTACTGTCCTTAAAATTAATTTGTGTGTCTAAAATAGCCACACAATGAATAGGAACTGAGGAAGAACATGATAAACCTTTTAATTCATAACTACCTTGAAAAATTATAAACTTTTCTAAAACTTTGGGCTTTGCCCAAAATATTTACTAGAATTCCTTTTAGCATATCTTGTAATGCCTTATCACATTCTTATTATCTCAATGTTAGCAAATATTCTTCTTTAAATATGGATTTGAATTTTAAAAACACTCAAAGAATATGTGGTAAAATACTAATGTGATAAAACTGAATAATAACGTTTAATTTTTTTAAATGGACTATAATTATAAGCCTTAAGATATATTTTGATTTATAAACACTCAGTTGTATGACTTTAATATATCTTTTAAGTTAGTCCATGGACTTCACTTCTGTTCAGAATGTGGAAAGTTGTAAGACTTTCAGTCCCAAAGATGAGAACATACCAGATAAATTATAAAACTATAGTATTTTTAAACCCAGAAGAAAAGACAGGATTTAAAGAAACCTAAATTAACCAAATTCCAACAGTTATTAATTCTTTCTAAGGCAGAACAGATTCAGAACTGGTTTTGTCTTTAGCAGAAAGGGAATCCTCCTCAAGAAGAGGAATTTGCCACAGCATAAAGAAACCAGTCAAAGCTGGTGGGACAGGTTAGCATCCTGGGGGGCAAAAGCCACAGTATAACTATGTCCCACCCAGCAATTCTTCCCCACAAGTTTTAAGTGAGTACACGGAGGAAATAAGTAATACAAAGAAAGAAGAGAGCAGTTGAAATAGTTTAAAGAGACCCTTCCTTGTTCAGATAACCAGGGTATATGTCAAATACAAATCCTTGGCCTGCTGAAGGCTAGGAGAGGCACAACAGAATTTAGGGGAATCCCTCCAGGCCCCCTAGTCCTTCACATCCAGAGATGATCTAAATACTAGATATGTCAAACAGGGGATATAGAACAGCAATAATAAATATGTTATAATCTTAATAAAAGAGTAATACGCAAATTGACCATACCTCAGCTATACCCACAAGCCATGCCCACCAGCCAATCAGGTGTATGCAAATTAACCCAACGAAGATGGCTGCAGCCACGGAGAGAGCAGGAGGCTTGGATTTGCAGGCAATGGAGGAAGCCAAGCTTTCTGCCTTCCCTGGCCTGTCTTGGTCTCTGCTTATGGCTATAAAGTTTCAATTATAGAAGACAAATAAATCTCAACAAAAATGGCAGCATCCATGGAGCTGGAGAGAACAGGAGGCTTGAGTTGCCCCCAACAATGGAGGAAGCCAAGCTTTCTGCACACCCTAGTCTGCCTTCGCCTCCATTTAAGGCTACAAAGTTTTAATTGTAGAAGATAAATAAACCCCAGATACCACGGTCTCTGCTTGGGTCGCTGGGGGTGTGGCCAGCCTGCAAACCACCACAGGCCCCTCACCCAGGCCTCCCCATACCCCAAGGGAACCCCCACCCTAATCTGGGACACCCTGCAGGGCAAACAAGCCTGCCCCCACTCATGCACTAGGCCTCTATCCTATCTAATAAAAGAATAATATGCAAATTGACCATCACTCCAACACACAAGATGGCTGCCCCCATGTGATCAAAGATGACTGACCCCATGTGGACACAAGATAGCCACCACAAGATGGCCAGCAGAGGAGGGCAGTTGGGGGGGACCAGGTCTGCAGGGGAGGGCAGTTAGGGACAAATAGGCTGGCAGGGGAGAAATTAGGCATCAATCAGACTGGGAGTTGTTAGGGGGTGATCAGGCTGGCAGGCAGAAGCAGTTAGGAGCAATCAGAAAGGTAGGCAGGTGAGCAGTTGGGAGCCATCAGTCCTGAATTGTGAGAGGGATGTCTGACTGCCCATTTAGGCCCTAAATGGATAGTCAGAAATTCCTCAAGGGATCCCAGATTGGAGAGGGTGCAGGCAGGGCTGAGGAAAACACACCCATCCATGCAAGAATTTTGTGCACTGTGCCTCTAGTATCTAATAAATAGGATAAATAACAATGTGCAAATATATGAAAAAAATGAGAAGAACACTGGAAACTAAAACAGATACAAACTGTACTGGCCAGAGTGGCTCAGTTTGGTTTGGCATTATCCCATGCACCAGAAGGTTGTGGTTCAATTCCTATTCAGGAAATATACGTAGGTTGTGGTTTCCATTCCTGGTCAGAGTGCTTGGGGAAGGCAATCAATTGATGCCTCTCATCTCTCATCTCTCTCTCTCTCTCTCTCTCTCTCTCTCTCTCTCTCTCTCTCTCTCTCTTTCTCTTCCCCTTCCTCTCCCTTTCTCTTTCTAAAAAAAAGAATCAATAAAAACATTATTATTTTTTTTTAAATATACAATCTGAGCCCTAGCTGGTTTGACACAGTGGATAGAGTGTCAGCCTGTGGAGCAAAGGGTTCTGAGTTTGATTCTGGTCAAAGGCACATACCTTGGTTACAGGCTCCTTCCCAGCCCAGACCCTGATTGGGGCTCATATAGCAGGCAACCAATTGATGTGTTTTTCTCACACCAATGTCTCTCTCTGTCTTTCCCTCTCTCTTCCACTCTATCTAAAAATCAATGGAAAAATATCTTAGGTGAGGATAAAAAATATACAAACTGAAATGCTTACAATAAAAAATATATCATTAAAGAATTAATGCAATGGGCTTACCTGTGTAGATAAAAGGAAAAGATCAGTAAACTTATGGATAAGTAAACAATATAAATTACCCCAAATGAAACCCAAAGGAGAAGTGGGGAGCCAGTGATAAAAGAAACAGAACATCTGAAATCTATGTGAAAATACAAGAAGGCTTTATTTAGCATATAAGTAATTCATTTTTGAGATAGAAAGGAGAAAGTAAATGGAAGAGATACTTGAAAATACAATGGTCAGAATTTTCCAAATTGACAAACAGTACAAACAATAAGAGCAAAGATGTTCAACAAACGCCTGCAAGATATAAAGTAAGTCACACTTAGGCATATCATAACCAGTTGGAAATAGAAATAAAATAGAAAATTCTTAAAACTACCAAAGGAAAAAAGCCAGGCTACATACAGATGACAATAATCAGAATTTTAGATGGAAATTTCATAGTAATAAAACTGGCAACAGATCAGAAAGCTAAAAAATCAGTAATGATAGAAAATATTTGAAAAACTACTACTTTTCACCTAGTTGACATAAAGAACATTTCACCTAACAATAGCAGAATATCAAAGGCACATAACTTGGTTACAAGTTCCTTCCCTATTTTATGTCCATTTGTAACGGACATAAAATAGACACCAAAGTAGATCATATAGTGGGTAAAAAACAAGCTTCAAATTCCAAAGAATTCAGATTACACAGTTATGTAGTTTGGCCTAAGTTATATTAAATTAGAAAAGAAAATGAAGATTATCTCAGAATACTCAAAAATTTAGCATATATTTCTAAATAATACATGAATTAAGAAGAAAAATATTATTAAAGCTTTGAGGTGTAGTTTGTAATCAGAGAGCATATACCACCAGTCCTTGTTAAGACTGCTTTGGCTAGTCAGGATTTTTGTGGTTCTATTTCAATTTTAGGATCATTTGTTCTGGTTTTATAAAAAAAAATGCCATTAATATTAGCAATTACACTGAATCTTTAGATTGTTTGGGGTATTTTGGATATTTTAACAATATTAATCCTCCAATTCATGTAAATGGCATATCTTTCCATTTATTTATGTTTTCTTCAATTTCTTTTATCAATGTCTTATAGTTTTCAGAGTACAGGTTGTACCCTTTCTGGATTATTTCTAAGGATTTAATTCTTTTTGATGTAATTGTAAATGGAATTTTCTTAATACCTTTGTGATAGTTTAATAGTAGATAGAAATGCAACAGATTTCTTTATAATAATATTCTTATCTGCAACTTTACTGAATTCATTTATTCATTCTAATGTTTTTTGGTGGAGTTTTTAATAATCAAAACAGTATGGTAGTGGCACACAAACAAACGCAGATCATGGAACAAAATAGAAAGACAAAAATAAATCCACACATATGTTCAATTAGTCTATTATAATGGAGGCAACAGTATACAGTTTTAAAAGTGACAGAATATTTAATAAGTGATGTTGGGGAAACTGGATACATGCAAAAATCGTGAATCTGATGACATATTTACACTAGATACAAAAATAAACTCAAAATGGATTAAAGACTTAAATATAATACCTAAAATCATAAAACTCCTAGAAAAAAAAAAACACAGGCAATAAACTCTTTGACATTGGTCTTAGCAGCATTTTTCTGAATATGTCTCTCTGGGCAATGGCAAAGAAAGGAAAAATAAACTAAAGGAATTACATCAAACTAAAAAGTTGTGTGTTTTTTATAGTGAAGGAAATCATCAATAAAACAAAAGAACAACCTACTGAATGGGAGAAGGTATTTTCAAATGTTATATCTAATAAGGGGTTAATATCCAAAATATATAAAGAATTCAAACAGCTCAACATAAAAAAAAATCAACAATCCAATTAAAAAATGGGCAGGGAACTTCAATAGACATTTCTCCGAAGAAGATATACAGATGGCCAACAGACATATGAAAAGATGCTCAGCATCACTAGTCACCAGGGAAATGCAAATCACAACCACAATGAGATATCACCTCACACTTGTCAGAATGGCTATTATTAACAAATGACAAGTATTTGCACGGATATGCAAAAAGGGAACCCTTGTGCATTGTTGTTGAGATTGAAAATCAGTGCTGCCAGTATGAAAAATAGTATGGATGTACCTCAAAAATTAAAAAATAGAACTATCATACACAACCATTTTACTTCTGGGTATATATCCAGAGAAAAATGAAAACTCTAATTCAAAAAGATAGATGAACACTTATGTTCACTGCAGCATTATTTACAATAGCCAAGAGATAGAAGCAACCTAAATGTCCTTCAATAGATGAGTGGATAAAGAAAATCCGGTGTGTGTGTGTGTGTATATATATCCAAGGGACTATTATTCAGCAATTAAAAAAAGGAATAAAATCTTGCCATTGGTGATATGGATAGAACTAGAAGGTATTATGCTAAGTGAAATAGGTCAAAGAAAGGTAAATGCCATATGATTTCACATTTATGTGGAATATTAAAAATAAATAAATAAATAACAGAGAAACTGACTCATGGATACAGAAAACAAACTGATGCTTATAGGAGCGATCATGGAAAGGAGGATACATGGAAAATATAAAGGATAATAGATACAAAATTCCAGTTATAAAATAAATAAGTCATGCAGATGTAATATATTAGTACAGCAGGGAGAATATACCCAATAATATTGTTATAACTCTGTATGGTGACTTTTTTTTTAATACATTTTTATTGATTTTTTACAGAGAGGAAGGGAGAGGGATAGAGAATTAGAAACATCGATGAGAGAGAGACATCGATCAGCTGCCTCCTGCACACCCCCTACTGGGGATGTGCCCACAACCAAGGTACATGCCCGTGACCAGAATCAAACCTGGGACCTTTCAGTCCACAGACTGACGCTCTATCCACTGAGCTAAACTGGTCTTGGCTGGTGACTTCTTGTAGTGATCATCAATGTTGAATAACTATGTTGTACACTTGAAATTGATATAATATTGTATGTCAACTATAATAAAAAAATTATAGGGGATTTTAAAAATATTTCAAACTGATCAGAAATTATTTTTAAAATCAAAATGGCTATGAAAAGCTATAGTTAATATTGAATAATGAAAGACTAAAGGCTTTCAATCAAAAATCAATAATAAGATATACTCTCACATCAGTTCTATTCAAAATATACACGAAGTCCTGGCCAGTGTCATAGGCAAAATGAACAATGAAAAATATAAAGAACTAAAACACAAATGTATATCTACATAGAAAACTTTTGGAAATCTACCAAAACACTACTAGAACAAATATGTGAATTTACCAAGGTCTCAAGACACAAGGCTAATAATTTGTTTTTTTTAAGTGACTCTATATACCAGCAACAAAATTGGGGCATATGTAATATCATATTCAATAGTGTCAAAAGCATCATATGTAAACCTAGCAAAAAAAACGAAAGAAAAAAATGTGAAAGATCTTTATACTAGAACATGCAATACATTATTGAGGTCAATTAAGAAAGAAAAAAAATGGAGACTTAATTTATGGATTAAAAGACCCAATATTGGTTATTTCCATCCTCTTCTAATGGACCTATAGATTCAACACAATCCCAACAAAACCCCAGCAGATTTTTAAATAAATTGACAAACTTATTATAAAATTTATAGAAAATGCAAATGATTTTAAGAAAAAACAAATTTAAATGAAAAAAAAAGCAATCCTATATAATAAAAGCCTGATATGCTGTGTTTGGTCATCTGGTCATCCATTCAACCAATCAAAGCATAATATGCTAAGTCCTCTCAACCACTTGCTATGACATGCACTGTCCACAAGGAGGCAGACAGTGAACTAGTCGACCAGTTGCTATAATGTGCACTGACCACCAAGGGGCAGATGCTCCAACCAGTAGGAGCATCTTATGCTAGGATACAGCTGACCAGGACTGAGCGAGATGGGCCAGACATTCCCTGGAGCCCTCACATAGTCCCTCTCTGGCTGGCCAACCTTCCACTTCCCTCTTTGACCCCAATCATGTACTGGTGAGGTCCCTCAGCCTGGCCTGCATCCTCTCTCAATCCGGGATCCCTCAGGGGATGTTGGAGAGCGAGTTTTGACCTGATCCTGCAGGCCAGGCCAAGGAACCCCATTGGGCCTCTAGTCTTGAATAAAGAATAATCTTGACTAAAAAGAACAATGTTGTATAATTTATACTACATGATTTTGACTTATAATAAATGTACAGTAATCAACTGTGCTATTGGTGTAAGGATAAGCTTATAGAATAGAATACAATAGAGTTCAGAAATATTCTACTCTTAAACAGTTAATTAATCTTCAATAACAGTGACAGAGTAATTGAATAGAAAAGGAAAGTCTTTTCAATAAATGAATCTTGACCTCATCTCATTCCATGTACAAAAATTAGATGAAGCACAGATCTAAATGTAAAACCCGAAACTATAAAACTTCTAGAAAAACACATAAGAAAATTTCTTCACAATCTTGGAATTAAGCAAATTTTCTCAGCACACAAAAACAACTAGCAATTTTAAGTATGGATAAATTATATTTCTACATTTCTATTCTTCAAGAGACATATTATATTTACAAGCCAATATTCAGAATAAAATACTTATGAAAAATGACTCAAATCTAGAATATATATATATACATATACATATATATTTTACAAATCAACAATAAAATGGAGAACCATCCCATTTTTTTAAACGGCTGTAAGTCTTGAACAGACATATTACACAAGATTTAGAAATGGTCAATAAACATATTAAATGGTGTTTGTCATTAGTCATCAGAAAAATGTATGGTAAATCCAAAATATGATATCATTTCACACACATTTAAATGGCTAAAACTAAAAGAGTGATAGACAATATCAAATGTTTATGGGCTATGTGAAGAAAAAAATGACATAACCTTAACAGGAGAAATCAGTGGGCCAGATTTGCCAAACACAAGTGGGTATGAGATTCATAGGGTACTGCTGAAATAAGCATTTTCAGAAGACCTGATGGGAGAATGAGATGTGGTAAAAGGGTTTATTTGTGTGGAGTTACATTCCTCAGGTTGTAAAGTCTAATGCTCCTTCACCCTATCCTGAAAAAGATGAGGCTGTGGTTTCAGTAGAGCCAAAAGGAGGACCAGTGTCCAGAGCTTCCTTTCCATGTTGCAGGGGGGTCTAGTTCAGCATTAGTTATTTAAAGTACTGTAGTTTGGTGTGTGGAGTCCATATGGCCCATACCAAATGCAGGGGAGTGTGCCCCCTGCAACAGGAGTCTAAAGAAGGTGAGGGCCAAGGGGTAAGGGCCAAGAGCCAAGAGCCAAACTTCTAACCTTTTGTCTAAAAGTTTAAATATTCAGTATTCTTGCCCTTTCAGTGGCCATGCCTATCCTAGGTACTGACTCACTCGTAGGTGTGACTGCAAACAAGTGGGCACCTTCCCATGTCACTCAGACCTTACTGGGCGTGCATTTTGTTCAGTTTCTTCCCCCACTGATCAACGGGGAACAGACTTGGAGAGAATTGAAGTAGCAAAACTGTGTAAATGACATGCCTATATTGCCTAGTCTTCCCTTTACTCCCTTCCTATTAAATAATAACCAGATTACTACAACAGTTTCATAATCACTTTAGAGAACTGGTAGGTTTAGTTTCTCATAAACTATGACTAGTAATTCTTCTGCTATGTATACAACCTAGAGAAATGCAAACATGACTCCACAAAAAAAGACTTTAATGATGTTGATAGGAGTTTCATTCATAATACAAACTAAAAAGAACTCAAATGCTACCAACAGGAGAATAGATAAACAAGGTATGTGGTGCCTTCACATAATTAAATAATGTATAGTAACAAAAAAGTAATGAACTACTGTTATATATATCAACAGAAATGAAGTTTAAATATGTTCTAATGAAATAAGCTAAACACAATAGAATATATAGAGCATGATTCCAGTTATATGAAGATCCAAAATACAAAACTAATCTCTGGTGTAAGAAATAAGACAAAATTTGCCTTTGATGGGAGAAGTCAACTGGAAAGTGGCACTGGTAAACTTGCTGGGTGACAGAAATATCCTACATTTGCAGTGATGATATTCAGGTACAAAAATTTGTCTAAGACTATTAACATGAAGGCTTGACAACCATATCATTTGTTGTGTAAGCTATACCTTAATATAAATCATTCTGGCCAATATCACCAATGTCATTTTTCAAATTAGGCTTGTTCCTCTGGACAAAGGGCTATAAAGGTCGGAAAATGTCAGTGAGAGCATTTTTGGTGAGTCATCACCAGGATGTGATGTCTTACACATGGTAACAATGTGTACTAATAAATATTGACTGCCTTCCTCCCCAAAGACCTCAAAATTAAGTTATGCTGCTCCTCTACCAAAAACATCCTCTTTATTTCATTTTGTAGCTTTTGAAGTTTATCTGTTTTCAAATATATTTTTATTGATTTTAGAGAGGAAAAGAGGAGAGATAGAAACATCAATGATGAGAGGAAATCTTTAATTGGCTGCCTCCTGCATGCCTCCTACTGAGGATCAAGCCAGCAACCAGGGCCTGTGCCCTGACCAGGAATCAAACAATGACCTCCTGGTTCATAGGTTGACAACACTCAACCATTGAGCCAAGCTGGCTGGGTATATTTTCTTTATAAGTAGTTCCTAAGTCTTTCAGAACTCTTAGGCTAAACTTTATATTCTAACTAGAGTCCCAGTGCACAAAATCTGTGCATGTGGGGGAAGATGTTCTTCAGCTCAGCCTGCTCCCTCTCCAACCTGGGACCCCTTGAGGGATGTCCAGGTTGGTTCAGGCCTAAACAGGCAGTCGGGCATCCCTTTCACAATCCAGGACTGCTGGCTCCCCACTGCTCACCTGCCTGCCTTCCTGATTGCCCCTAACTGCTTCTGCCTGACAGCCTGATCACCTCCTAACCACTTCTCTGCCAGCTGATTGATGCCTAACTGCTCCCTCTCCAGCCTGTTTGCCCCTAACTGCCCTCCCCTGCAGGCTGGAGTCCCCCCCAACTGCCCTCCCTTGCAGGCCTGGCCCCTACCAAATGCTCTCCCCTGCTGGCCTTCTTGTGGTGGCCATCTTGTGTCCACATGGGAGCAGGATCTTTTGAGCCCATGGGGCAGTCATCTTATGTGTTGGAATGATGATCAATCTGCATATTACTCTTTTATTTGATAGGATAGAGGCCTGGTACAAGAATGGGAACCAGCTGGTTTGCCCTGAATGGTGTCCTGGATCAGGGTGGGTATTCCCTTGGGGTGTCAGGTGGCTTGAGCAAGGGGCCTGTGGTGGTTTGCAGGCTGACCATGCCCCCCAGTGACCCAAGTGGAAGCCCTGGTATCTAGGATCTATTTATCTTCTATAATTGAAACTTTGTAGCCTGGAGAGGAGCCAAACCTTCTGCTTGCACAGCCATTGAAACTTTGTTGCCTTAAGCAGAGGGCTGGGCTGGCCAGGGTTTGTGGAAAGCTTGGTTCCTCCATTGCCAGGGGCAACCCAAGCCTCCCTTCTATCTCTCTGTGGCCATAGCCATCTTGGTTGGGTTAATTTGGATACTCACTCTGATTGGCTGGTGGGCCTGGCTGGTGGGCATGCCTGGTGGGTGTAGAGGAGGTAAGGTCAATTTGCATATTACTCTTTTATTAGATAGGATTTTATTATATTCTAGATTGACATTCTATAAAGTAATCATATGAAAAGAGTACTGCCACATTATTTAACCCTTGACACGTAACTGATATGTTTCATAGCTATCTATAAATGTTTTGTGTGTTTGTGTAAAATGCATATAAACTGAGGCATATCAAGTTTTAACATTTACGTCAATGTTAAATCATCTGGGGAGTTTTTTAAACATAGGAATATCCTAGCTTCAGATTATAGAGCAAGGGATCAAACCTTAAAAACAAAACAAAAAAAAACCTTCCTATATGCTAAAGAACACCAAAGTTCTAAAAATTCTGGTATAAGGCAATACAAAAATGATAAGAAAAAGATGCCTATGGTTCCTATTCCCCTGGTAGATAAATATGTTAGCAATCCCAAATAGTGCAGCTGGGGCTCACTATTAACTCAAAGAATCTTTACAAGCAAAAATTTATAAAGATTTGCTACTCAAAGAGTAGTCAGGGACCTTAAGCATCTCCATTTCTCAAAGGCTAACATGCAATAAATATTTTGAGATCTTGTTAAAATGCAGATTCTGATTCATAGGTGTTTTTATAGCCCAAGATTTTTCATTTCTAACAAGCTCCCAGGAGGCACTGATGCAACATGAAGCCCATAACCACTCACCTCACTGCTAGTGAAGGGGCCTCGAAAGAATGTAAGAATATATGTTCCTTTTAAACATTGAAAATGCTGTTTTGGGAAATATTTAACCATTGAATGCCATAAAATAAATGTTAATGGATAATGGAAAAAGATTAAATTACTTATAGCAGAATGTAGTTACGTAGAAATTTAAACTGAGCACACCAGTTAATATAGAACATATACTACACTATATGTTCAGATACAAACAGGCAATCCAGACTATGGATATAACACTTCCATTAACTATAACGATATCATTTTTATATGGCCTAATGTTCAAAAACAAAAAGATGAAATGAATGATCTGTAATCTTACCTTCAACAAAGAAGTAAGGATCTGTATTCTAATCTCACAGGATTCCTAGGATAATGAAAACTTAAGAGTTTACCAAGCTTGAGGCAACATTTTTTCTTTTAATCTTAGGAAGTGTTGAGACCAACAGGCAAATGAGTAATACGGCTTGCCTGTCACATGCCCTCTACTAAGCAACAAACCTAAAACAATTCGGGTTCTCTCCCTCCAGAACTCCCTCCACTACATTCATTCAACAACAAAAAAATATTTTCCTAGTGCCAATTATGTGCCAGATACTCTAATAGGTGCTGGGAACGCAGAAGTGAACAAACTGGATAGAATTTGCTTTACTGTAGTTTATGTTCAAGAAACTAAATAATTGAGTGAGATATTTTCAGATAGTGGTAAGTGATACGAAGAAATTAAAACAATAATGAATCACATGGGGCCAGGAGGAAGGCAGGACTCCCTCCTTTGGATTTGGAGGTCAGAGAAGGCCTTTGAAAAGGTGCTATTTGAGCTGATACCACAGTAACATGAAAAAGCCAAGTTGGCCAGGAACCAAAGAAAAACTTTCCCTTCTGGGGATAGAGTAAGTTTGACTTGTTCTAGAAACAGAAGGAAATCAGGGAAGAATGAGTGTGAGAGCAAGAGAAAGAATGGGAGGACCTAAAGAATAGCAAGGACCACATGTAGCACATTAAACTTAGATTTGTTTTCCCTAAATGAAAATTAAATCCAATGGAGGGTTTTAAGCTTGGGTGCATCAGGTTTTCACATGAAGTAGATTGTCCCATTTTCAAAATCAAAGAGTTCTATAAATTTTAAGAATTTGATTCTTAGAGAAGTAAAAGAGAGATAAATTGATCTATTGTTATTCTTTTATTTTCATATCTCTTCTATTTCCTTACCTTATGTGGTTATCCTATTTCACTGTCATTTTTTCTGGCACTTTATTAAAATAAAATAAAAAGTACATGTGAGTAAATTTCTAAGAGTAGTGGATACAAATGAAAGCAAATTTCTCATCTCTTTGAAATTAATGAATCTCACAATGGGTCCACAAGAAAGGCAGGGAAATTCCAGAAAGAGCCACCAAGAACATAATGAAAGTTTTCAAAACGAGGCACTCTCAGGAAAGATGCTTATCAAAATTTAGTTGTTTACTTGACTGTAAAAACTTCAAATATAATTGAAGATCAAAATAGTCCCCTCAGAAGGCACTACACTCATGCTTATTTATAACCTGTGTCTTTGAACTAAAATGTAAAACAGGAAAAGGTGGGAAAACTGAAATTCTGATCACCAAGCTTTTATGAGCGTGTGCGTGTGCACACACGCGTGCACACACACACACACACACACATCTATTATAGTCTATGTTTCTGGCATTAAGGTAGTAGTACTAGCAGAGGGAAACATCAATTGGGATAGATAGAACTGAGAAGAGCAAAATTCTGGGAAACTGGTAAAAAAAATTAAGAATTAATTAATGTACCTAGGTAGAGTTTGGTTTGTTTACTTATCATTAAAACAACAGGTCTAGAGTTATAACTTTTGGAATTTCATAGGTCAAATCATGAACCTCAAAATATTTAATTAATTAATGCCACCTTGATTGTTGTTAGAGCGTTGTCCTGTACTCCAAAAGGAGGTGGTTTTGTGTAGGTTTGGTTCCTAGTCAGGGCACATACACAGGTTGCGGGTTTGATCCCCAGTAGGGACACATGTGGGAGACAGCCAATCAATGATGTTTCCCACCTCTTCTCTCCCTCTCCCCCTTTCTCTATTTCCCCTTCCTCTCTCTAAAATCAATTTTGTTAAAAAGTCAACAAATTAAAATGCAGTAACTTGATTGTCTATAGTTTGGTGTAGTGATTTAAAATCCTATCTGGCCAGAACAGCTTCTAGCAATAAAAGAATATGCATGTCTGTGCAATCAAAATGAGACTAATAAAAGGTAGCCAAAGAACATGCAGTACAGAGTATATTATTTGCCTGTTAGCAAATCAGTTAAAATCAGGTCATGGGATTCTGTTGGTAGTTTTAAGCTGTGCTTAAATGTAGCCTTTTTCATCCGTAAATTCCTATATTTTTCCCAATTTAGCTCTAATTTTTATGATAATGTATTAAGAAAGTAATTCCCCAAAGGGAAGCTAATAAAAATTTAAAGACCTAACTCAGCTCAAATTGATCTCCAATCAACTAATCTTCCATTTCATCCATGATACACCAAAAAGAATGTGGACAATAAATCATGAGATGTGAATTCAAGTCCTAAATGCTCCTTGTTTGCTTACTTAAATAAATAAAATGTGATCATATGCAAAGTTATATACAATATCAGATAATAAATACAAAATGAATGGAATAGACAAAAGAGGAACTAGGGTAAAAGCAAATGGGAGGAAATGAGCAATTTATGCTGAAGTAATATGAATAAAATCATCAATAAACAACTTTAGCAGCCTAATTGTGATTTTTAAATATCATTTCCCATAAAAACAGAACCAGAGCCTTTGGGAAAATAGCAGATCCAAATCTAGGGGACATGATATATGAGACAGAGAAATCTTGAAAATCTCAAAAATTACTGGGCTTAGATCAAAAGGACCAAGAGCTAAGCTGAGGGGCTCCTATTGGCTAAAGATGAAAGCATCTTATCATTAAAAATAACTACAATGGATTGAAATATAATAATTTACTAAATATATGAGTTCATAATTTGATAAACATAAAAAACACAGTATGGGTCACTTTTGGAGGTTGCTAGAAAACACAAAAGAGAATCAAACATTTATCCTACTTACCCTACATGAATGATATTTCAGGATAATACCAGTTATTAAATGCCAGGAGATTAATAGAATTAGAAAAGTCATATTTCTCAACCCCTAGTGAAATAATGGAGCTAGGCAAGGATTACCAGAAGTGCTAATATTATTACATGAAAGATTATATAAAAATTAAGTCAGATGCATTAAAATTGACTACACTTGAACCTACTCATCTACCATTAGAGTAGAATAAGATGCTCTTACTGCCATGACATAATTTGAAGGAGCACATTTTCATCCACAAATTATTTTTGGCCAATAAAAAGTAAAAGCAGAATTTATTCAAGATCCTATATCCACCCAATTATAAGAAATTTGGGGATTTATTAAATGACATCAAGAGGATGAAATCAGTGAAATCTAGAAAATGTAAACTTATACAATAAATAAATAGCATGAAAACAAAAGGGGACTTGATCAGAATATCAATTAAATACAATTATGAACTTTGTTAAGAATCTGATTTAAACTGTACATAGATGTTTTGAGACAGAGAAAAATGAACATGAACTGCACATTAGATGTTATTCACCATTTAGCATGGTGGTTGTGTTTGCTTTAGCTTATTAAGTATTCAAAGAAAAATAGAGGTGACATAATAAAAGTACAAGCCCAAAGTAGTAAAAAATATTTGTATCACATATAATCAACAAAGAATTTGTATCCCAAACAAATTTTCTATTCTAATTTTTTTCTAAGGTTAATAGTAAATCCATAACTTTTACTCGTGTTTTTCTTACTTTAAACCCATTTAATAGCCAGTATTTAATAAAAATTATGTCACAAAAAAATTCCTAGGTATGGCTAATAGTAACAGTACCCTCAAAGAGCATGCATGATAGTAATAAAATACACAGCCATCTCAGTGGAGAAAGTACTATACTAAATTATTTACCATTTAAATGTACTATTTAAAAAACCACTCATCTTGCCCTGGCTGGTATTTCTCAGTGGTTAGAAAGTCAACACTCAAACCCACCTGGGTTATAGGTTTAATCCTTGGTCAGGGGGGATATGCAGGAAGTAACAAATCTATCTCTCTCTCTCACATTAACGTTTTTATCTTTCTCTCTCTCGTCCTCCTTCCCTCCTTCTCTCCCTTTTACTCTCTAAAAAAAATCAATGGGAAAAATATCCTCAGGTGAGGATTGGAAAAATAAATTTAAAAACTCATCTGGTTTGTAATGTTTCTATTCTAATTACCAAATGTAGTTTTTTAATGTGTATTTTTTATATACATATGCGTGTGTGTATAACATATAACATATAGCTTATAACATATATATAAAATAAAAATATATTAAAAAATTAGTGTAATTCCCCCAAAACTTTTAAAATAAATTTTATTTCACTGGACCATTCTCTAAACTATTCTTATTTTTCTCCATCAAGTTGCCCCCCTTTTGCAGTTTCCAGTTTCAAATTAAACTAATTTAAAGCTGCATAATTAATAAACTACATCAATCTGTACCACTATGTTCAAAACTCTATGTTTGCCAAGAAAAGCAATTCTAATCATTAGAATAGTTATTTTTCTTATTTTTTCTAAGTTTGATGAGTTTCAAATATTGTGAAATTGTCAAGTGGACACTGGAGAAACAGATGGCACCAATTCAAATTTCCATGGATGCTTTGAGAGACTTGGTCTAACCTGAATAAATCACTCCTAAATCATTCTTAATTCTAAGAGGGCCAATAAAATTAGCACTAAGCATTTCATTAACATTTCCTATATTTACACTGTAGCTATGATATTCTCTAGAGGGTGTATTGGAAATGCTTTATGATACCTTGGGGTCTCATACTATTGATATGTACTGCAAACTTAGATTCATTTTTAAATGTTTGGGTCATTATTTTCTTATTTTGAATTATCATGGGTCCATGGCTGCTGTTGAGATAGTCTATCATATATTATTTAATGCTAAATTAATTGCTAGTCAGGAATAAAGCTCTTTCCAAAATAATAATATTCACATAGTGAATAAAAACCACTTAAAAAGTCATGGGTTTTATAGCATAATTTTGCTATAAATACAAAAAAAAAAACAACAACTATTACTACTCTAACATATTCTAGGTTTACAGGAAATTTTTTAGGTTTGTTAGAAAAATGACACGTAGATAAAAACTTAGCATTTAAGTAGAATAATGATCATGATTTTTTTTTTTCTGAAATTTTAATTTTTCCCTCTCAAGGAAAACACCTAATCATGGAAAATAAAAAAGCATTACATTTACTTGGAACACAGAGAAGACCTAGAGAAAGACATTTGGAAACACTGTCAAAGAAACAAAACATCACCAAGGAAAAGACATAAAAAAATAAGCAAAGGACAAATACAAAGCATTATTATGACCTAATGTAATAATGTAATTAAAATTTTCAGTAATTTCTAAGATTAATTTGTACAAGGATGTATAATGTATGATTTCCACAGTAAGATATTTTTATCATAGCTTATTGAGACATGAGAAAATAAATATAGGTACTCAAAATTATTAGAATTATTTTTATCTATTAATGATGTGTACCCATCTGCTACAAATCAATGAGTGAAAACATTATGTGGCTTCAAGAACATTAGTAGACTTGGTGTTGGAAGGCTGTCTTTAGCCTGACTCTACTGTCATATGAAAGTAAGCAAGAGAGAAGGAAAACAAATCAGCTGGGACTATGCTCTGAGACTTGATTTTCTTTTCTATAAAAACAGAATGGTTGGCCAGCCTGACATTCTATGAATCTATGATAATCAGTAAAATCAATTTACATGTATTCTTTTGTATACTTGTGTTTTACCCAAAAGTATAATTGTACTATTGTGCAGCTTGTTTTATGAGAAAGAAAATTGTAGACATTTAAGAAACTAGTCTCAGAGTCAAGGTATTTTATTCTAGTGGATAAAATATAAATATATAGCACTGATTAGATATACTGTAGAGTTCATCACTTAGTAAATGACATTTTTATTTACATCATCTTTGAGTACTTTCATCCACATAATCTTTCCCTTTCTGAACTCCTCACAATCAGTAACTTTTACTATTTCACCAATTGTTTTATGTATAGAAGAATTGTCTCTCCATCTAGTAAGTGTACTTACCAATGAAGATCTAGAATTTAAACCCTGATCTACCAATCACTAGTATGGGCAAGTTCTGGAACCTTGCCTTGCCAGTTTCTTCATCTGAAAAAAAACAGAATAATACCACAGCCCTTCCAGACTATTCTAAAGATTAAATGAGATAGTAAAGCTCTGGTTTATGTGAGGTGAAATAATAGCAAACACTTACATTTCATTCTTTGTCTTCCCCAGATCCCTAATTACAAGTAAGAAAATATGTCTTTTGAATTCCACAAAGTCCTTAATGATGCTAAGCCCACAGAAAGTACTGAAATATTTGTTGCATCACTGACTCAATAAACATTTATTGAGAATCAATTTGTGTCAGGCCTTAGGGATAGGCATCATGAGAAAATAAAAATGAAGAAGAACTTTACAATTCTTTCACTGAAGATTCTAAAACAGCTAGACATCACATGATAAAAATATTAGAAGTATGAAGTAATTTTAACATAACTTGGAATAATTGTGACTGGAGATTGGGGCCAAAGTACTTAAAAATACATGGCAAAAAATAACAAAAATGCATAGTTATACCTAAATAGGAAAGGTTTTATAATGTGGCCATGGTTTTTATCTTTCTAAATGAAAATGTCCCATGAAGTTAAACTTTAATGGGCAAAATGAGAATTTTTTTCTAATTGGAAACCTGATTTCTTTTTCTTGGAGCAAGAATCACAGGAAAAACATTGCAGAGGTTCAAGTTCCATGATAAAGAAGAAAAAACAAAATGGGTTTTCATAGATGGGATGAAATCATGTTTCCATAGAAACCCTGAACTGATTTGTTGCAGCTCAACTTAAGTTGGCAATTTTGGCTAATTTCAACTATAAAAATAAATTTGGCAACATAAAAATATTTGCCCATTCTATCACAAATGTAATTTTCAAATGAGCGCTAAATACATGGACAGCATCTCACAGGATTAAAGACATATTTTTAAATTTCTGTAATCATTACCAACTTCACCTGGCAAAGATATCATTTCAGTTGGAAACAAATCCAATGAACTAAGTTGTGCCAGAATAAATAGAATCTAGAATATGGTCGTCCTCTGATTCTAGTGTTGGAGCAAGAACAGGGACAAGGACTTCCTCTGTTACAGACCAAGAGAGCCTGTGGGTTTAATAGCTTTTACTGAATCATGATAACTAAAATAGATTCAACATCCTATTCCAAAACAGGCAAGGCTACCTTTTCTATTTAGTTTTGTGGGGTTTTTTTCCCCACAAATGGTTGTTAGACTATAAATAAAACACAAAAATGATTGTTACATTAATGATCTAAAAATATTTTTGTGCAGTGTTTTACATTTATTAAGGACCTCATTGTTATAATACAGGGATTGGCAACAGCCTTTAAATTTGCTTCATATGAAATTCTTTTGTGTGACCTCGTGCCTTTAGACAGAAGTAAGAAGAGCTTAAGGGCAGGCAAATATATACCTGAAATTAAACTCTGAATTAAAACTGTCCAGCCATACAACCTTAATCAGCTTTTCACTACATCCAGCAATTATCTCACCATCACATTTAACTAAAGTTTAACCTCCTATGCTTTACCCATATGAAAATTCCAAAAGTGAGAAACTTAACACCTAATTCGTAAAGGACCATTTTTCCCTTGACTCTTTTATTTGCACTTTCCTTTCTCTCTTTCCATTCATGGCCAAGCTCCATGAGAGAGGCCTTCACTTACCTTCCTCCATTTCCTCACCTCCTGCTAAAATTTCATCTCCCTAAAATCCAACGTCTGCCTTTAGCACTGAAACTGCTCCAGTGAAAGGCACCATAGGTCTTCCAATTGCCAAGTTAAGTCAACTCTTTCTGGCTATCTTGCTTAACTTTCCTGAACTGGGTTCATATAGATGGCTTTTTAAAATTGAAAATTTTCCCCTAAGTTTTTCTTGACACCCCACTCCCCAGAAGCAACTTATTTCAGACTTCTCTAAGACTCCCACCTACT
>PVJN01004769.1:0-87241 GCA_004026805.1 Lasiurus borealis
CCTTCCTTCCTTCCTTCCTTCCTTCCTTCCTTCCCTCCTTCCTTCCCTCCTTCCTTCTCACTTTCTTTCCAACTCCTCTATCTTTTGCAACTATGCTGGCAAACCTAAATATGTTTAGGAATGTATAATACTTTTGCAAAATGAGTTATTTTTATCTAATGAACATATGCAATAGGCAATGTAGCAAAATAGTGAAAATGACACATATGAAATATTCAGATCTATATGAAGTTCTGAAACAAAGTTCTTCAAGTACAGTGGTACCTCGAGATACGAGTTTAATTCGTTCTGTAACCTTGAGGAGTGGGAAACTATGAGACGCTCGAGTCGCGGTAAACTGGTGGGTCGTGTGTAGCCGGCCGATCTGTGCGATTACTCGTATCTCAAATGTTGCTCGTATTTCAAAGCAAAATTTGCTCGCTCGACGGCTCGTATTCAAAAATCTTGTATGTTAGGGCACTCGTATCTCGAGGTACCACTGTATACTTATTGGTTTGACAAGTGGATTTGCATAATCCTCTACATAAACGGTTTCTGATCCAGTTTTCTTAGTAGAGACAGAGGGAGGAAAATACCATGTTTGAAATATGTAAGTGTGGTGGTAAATCTTCAGATTTTCGTCTTGTTATAAATCAGTGGTTCTCAACCTTTCTAATGCCACAATGCTTTAATACAGTTTCTCATGCTGTATTGACCCCCAACCGCAAAATTATTTTTGTTGCTACTTCATAACTGTAATTTTGTGACTGTCAATGAATCGTAATATAAATATCTGTGTTTTCCGATGGTCTTAGGTGACCCTGCTAGCAGTTCTCAACCTGTGAGTTAGAGATGAGACGCTGCAGATGGTGGGTGAAAGGGGATCATGTGTTTTACTCGCCACAAGAAGACTTGCTAAGCATAGAGGTAGACTTTGTCCCATAAATCAGCACTCACTTTAAGCTACTCTGCCATCAACTTGGATTACACTGAGTTATGCACATTTGGAGACCTGATCAGTGGTCTGGAAACAGCAATATTGAATGAACTAAAACTGAAAAGAGTTCAGTCCAGGCCACTAAACGTGTAGTTACACATCGGTTCTTTAAAAACCCTCTTATATGATCCTATATAATAAAAGTGTAGTATGCAAATTGTTTCCTTGATCTGAGTTCTTGCAGGAGTTCAACCAGGGGGTGGGCCAGCCAGGAGGGAGACCCTGGCTGGTAGCGGTGGTGGTAGGTGGCCGAGGGAAGGGAGGAAGTCCCTGCCAGGCTACATGTATAATTTCATTTAACCCTCATTACAAACCTACAAAGAAGGCACAGATATTATTTTTAAAATGAAAAAAAAAAAGACAACACTAAATTTGATTACCTCCTTTGTCCACTTATTACTAACTAGTGGCTCAGTGCACAAAATTCGTGCTCACCCAGTCCCTAGGCCTGGCTGGCAATCAGGGCTGATTGGGGCCTTCCTTCATTCCGCACTGCCCCCTGGTGGTCAGTGTATGACATAGTGAGTGATCAAACTCCCGCTCTCCTGGTCACACTCCCGAGGGCACAATTTGCATATTAGGCTTTTATATATACAGTTAACTGACTTATAAATTTTAGAGATAATTGGCAAGACATGCTACTGGTCGAACTTTTTAAAAGGGTGCATGTGAATAATAGTTCATATTATACCACTTATTTTTCCTATTGGAAACCAACCAAAAATCTATTCCTTGTGAAAGAATCCTACATATTTATGTGCATTTACTAGTTATTTCTGACAAAGTGTCATTTAAATGGAAGTTTACTTACGATGGATCACATGACAGAGTTTCACTTACCCTCTCTTTCATTTAATTAAGTCAGACCATATTTCTCCCACCAATATATCAAGAAGATGAGTACAGATTCTCTAATAGATATGGCTAGCTTATATTGTCTAGATTCTAAGCATTTCTCACATCTAAATATGCATGCAGAAATACCTGTCAAATTATGATTGTGACGCAGATTAGAATCAAGGCCCAGTTACCTCAACTGATATAGATATCATTAAAAGAGGAAGGAGATAATGATATGAAAGGGAGAAAATAACAAACACAATGTTAATGCTAATTAGAAGAAAACATTAAGACTAAAAAAATAATAACTGCTGGGCTTACTGCAGTAGAACACAAAAAGGAAACAAAAAATAAAAATAATACAGATCCTACCCTGAAGCCTACAAGTATCAAAACAATGGAGGAGTTTTAATGGGGCAAAGATGCTTGAAATGTTTGCTTAAACCTACTTCTCTCCTTAAAACACAACTTACAGTGTTGACATACTTGACATCTGCTCACAATCCATTTCCTCATCCAAAGTTTCAAGTTTGTAAACAGGCAATTCCAGTTTCTATTCTGGCTCCCATTCTGAATGCAAATAAATATGTCCCACGCCCCCTTAGGAAGAGAGCATTTAAATAATAAGTAGAAGACGGTGTGAACACAAACACCAACACATCAATTTGTGGGGAAATCAGACAGTTGAGGCAAGAAGTTTGGTAACAGAAATAGTGAAGATGATGGAAGAGGAGAGTAGGGAAAGGGGGGCGGGGAAGGAGCAGGAGAAGGGGAAACAGAGAAGATAAAGATCCCCAACACACACATACACACACACACACACACACACACACACACACACACACAAACCTCAGACCCGGGTCCTTTTGAAAACTTCAAATGTTTAAACAACTTCTCCAGTTCTTCCAGGAGGAATTCATTCTTTGGCCACATTTAATATCTGCACCTCCCACACCCTCTGCCCCCCACAGGTGCCCACTCCCAATTTGGCAAAGGTTTCTGGGCTTACAGAAAACTGTCTCATTCAGAAATATTAGGAGCACAACAGGCTGATTAATAACTGTGTTGAAAAGCTAAATTTCGGCAAAAGACCACATAAATCTCTCTTATATGAGGTGTCTGCTCTGTAGCCTGTGGGGTTGATGGAGTTTAGATCTCAGGTTTAGCTGAATTTCTTCAGGAGCTCTGGCAGAGCAGGACACAGAGACAGTGCCATTAGAGGCACTCATACTTTCCTAACAAAGAGGCAGAGTCGGATTAGGAAAACGGCTAATCATCGTTTGCTATGTGGTAAAGAAAGAAAAAGCGGCGTGATAGCATGCGAATAAAAATGCTTTTAAAGTATTTAAATTTAGTCTTCAGTTTTTCAAAAATTTAGAGAATTAGTCACTTGTTACCTCATTTAATACTCAGAATTCAATTTAGTTTAAAACACTCTAATAAATATAAACGACCCTTGAAATACATGAAAGTAACATTTTATAAACATCATATGGCTCCACAATTTGGGGCCAATTTACACATATTACATTTTTTTATAGATGCTGAAAAAATATTCTCCTTCTTTTTAACCTTTACTTCTCTTTAGTTATATAATTCTTATCATATACACATTTTTTAAAGGAACCAAAAATATGATGGGGCAGTAGTGTTCAATAAGCATAATTTAAGAAGAGGTCACTTAAGGTTTTAATTTTTCTCTTCCCCTGAATATTATTCAGAAACTTGGTAAGGGAATCAGGGCATATGAGACATGCAAGGAATTAGTTCTAGAACACTGATTTTCAACCGGTGTGCCACAAGAATTTTTAAAACATGCACTAACCTCTTTTTCTTAGATTATCAAATTAAAAAAAAAAAATGAAGGTAACAGTCAACATAACAGTATCTGTTCTGTGTGAAAGAATCAAAATTTTACCTACATTTTTTTTGTCAGATTGGCAAAAAATGTGCTTTTTGGTGTATGTGCTGAAGAATTTTAGTAATTGGTGTATGCGTGACATGAGATGAAAAAAGGTTGAACCATGCTTATCCTGAAGTTGCAATGTAAGGGAACACTATTTAAGGGAATCCACAAAATGAAAGCCCTTACACATTCTGGAACTTTCTGAAAACCAGCCACTCTCCACACCTACAGAACAAATTGTGGTTCTATCTCAAACCTTGCAGTTCTTCTCTATTTCTAACTGTGTCTCAGTAGCTTATAATAAAGTCAACAAAATTGAATTTCCAATAACACAGACCCTGAAATATGACTACCTGATTCCTAAACCCTGCTCTGCATTTTTACCTCTGACAAATAACCTTCCTAAACCTCATTTTTTTTCATCTGTAAAATGGGAATATTCCAATGCCTCATTAGGTAATTATGTTAGTATTTATAAAGGGTTTAGAAACAAGACTGGGCATGGTGATGCTGGATAAGTGTTTAATAAGTAAATATGTGAAATTTAATAGTGGCTGAAACCAGTTTGGCTCAGTGGATAGAGTGTCAGCCTACGGACTGAAGGGTCCTAGATTGGATTCTGGTCAAGGGCAAGTACATTGGTTGTGGGCACATCCCCAGTAGGGGGCATGCAGGAGGCAGCTGATCAATGTCTCTCTCTCATCGATGTTTCTGGCTTTCTATCCCTTTCCCTTCCTCTCTGTGAAGAATCAATAAAATATATTATTAAAAAAAAAGAAATTTCATAGTGCATTGTTAGTCAACCTCAATTAGACACCAATGCTAGTCCAGGTCATGGTACATATGATGGACAAAATGCAATAGGTCAAATCTTTGGACTTAATGCGTTTATATTCTATCTGAGAAGGCTTTCTGAGACCTGGGTTTTGAGACAAAAAGGCACTCCAGGCAGAAGAAACAAGAATTCTAAGGTTTCCGTGACTGGAATCACAGCCAAATTCCTGATACAGAAAGAGTGCCGGGGGGCAGAGAAAAAAGTGTTAGAAAAACAGGCAGGGGTCCCAGTGGCAAGGGCTTGGAGCTGAGATTTTATTTTATTTTTTTTAAATATATTTCTTTATTGATTTCAGAGAGGAAGGGAGAAGGAGAGAGAGAAACATCAATGATGAGAGGGAATCATTGATTGGCTGCCTCCTGCATGCTCCCCACTGGGGATCGAGCCCGCAACTTAGGCATGTGCCCTTGGCCGGAATCGAACCTGGGACCCATCAGTCCACAAATTGACACTCTATCCACTGAGCCAAGCTGGCTAGGGCTGGAGCTGAGATTTTAAGTGCAAGGGAACATCATTTCAGGGTTTATAACTGATAATCAAGCTGATCCAGTTTAACTGCCAATAACCTCCTTTAATACATACTAAATCTCCTTGATTTCAGGGAGAGGAAGTGAGAGGAGAGAGATGAGAACATCACTGATGAGAGAGAACCATTGATTGGCTGCCTCCACACTGGGGATCATTGAGCCCACACCTGGGCATGTGTCCTGACTGGCAATGAAACTGTGACCTCCTGGTTCAGAGTTCGACCTTCAACCACTGTGCCACACCAGCCGGGCTAAACTGCGTGGATTTTTAATGGTGACTGAAATTCACTGCCAATTCCTCTGACTTGCTTTCTGCACTGGTTTGGTGCGTTTGACCCTAAATTGTACCTTGCTATTCAGTCAGCAAGTGTAATAGACACTTGCTGGAAGGTAAATGCATATCTGTCACTGATGAATGACTTTGGTAGCTACGTGCATCTAGTTATATTTTCTTTCTGACTATATTTCACTCTGCCAATTTTGGTGTCATAATCCCTCTTGAGTTTCTTCTCCAAAACCCTGGCAAGACCAGCTATCCACGTCTGCTGTAGGCAGCCTACCGACATGAATATGATGTGAGTGGCACAAAAGAACATTTATCTTCCTACCATTAGATTCCCTGCACTGGTTTGCAGAGGTTAAAGGTCAGAGTAAACAGAGGGTGCGTATTTTACCGAGGAGAGAGAAAATAATATCAGAAGATAGGACACTGAATGCCAGAGACAGGGAACAGAGAGATGAAGCGGCTCAGGACTTATTAGCCAAAGGCCACAGTCCCATATAAGGACACCCTTTGGCGAGTGGGGGGGTGAGGAGGGGTAGGGGGCGGAATCCACTTATAGAGCTTGCCTCGATCTACACGTGATTTGAACCAAGAGGTGAATGTTCAATACTCTTCGCATTTAAAGTTATTTTCCAAATTCCTCTCACAATTCTATTTTCCCTATTTTAATGGACTCTACTAATTTCTGTTAGAAAACTCTTTTATTTCCCCTAAAAAACTCAACTTTTAAAAAACTGAACAGTTCCAATTTCTAAAAACTTCAACTTTTTAAGAAGTATCTAGGGTTACAAAAGAGATACACATAATTTTACGAAAACAAAACAGGAACAGTCCTCAAAACGGAGTCTAATGAGGAGAAAACCAATTACATCCACTCATACAGCTGTTGTGCAAATGCTTTTTTTTTTCTTTGTTGCGCAAACAGAAGGGAGGTACAGTGAGGTAGGGTCCCTTTTCTCCAGGAGCTAATGATCAAATTACTTTTAGACTCAGTGTCTCAATTTCATTGGTTTTCTGTGGCTTTGTAAATATTTGGTGCTTGCTTGCTTAGATTCTAAATGTTGGGGCATCATTTGCTGGTGGGTTAAGGTTATTAACAATAACACTCAACTATGCAATATTTAAATCTATGCCATTTCTGTTTCTCCAGTCAAACCAGAGAGTAGAAATAACACTTTATATAAAAGGACCCATATTTTATAGATCCAACAGGGCACTAAATGGTGAAGATGCTAAACTTGTAAACATCAGGAATACTTAATTTTATGTAAAAAACGGATTGAAGTTAGCATTTTGAGAATGCAGCTAGTATGATCTTACCAGAATGTTGTCCTCCAAAATTCATGTTTCCAAACTCAATAATTAGTGATATTTCTTCTTCTTTGTGAATGAATTTTTAAAAATTATTTAAAATCATTTGCCATGTGAATACCCATTTTGCAATGCCTCAGTTAGTTACACATGGGCATTTTCCTTTGGCATGATGCAGTTCTAGCAAGAAATTAGGTTGCCGAGACAGGTTTGGCTCAGTGGATAGAGCATCGGCCTGCAGACTGAAAGGTCCCAGGTTCAATTCCAGTCAGGGGCATGTACCTTGGTTGCGGGCACATTTCCACTGTGGGGCGTGCAGGAGGCGGCTATTTGATGTTTCTCTCTCATCGATGTTTCTGACTTTCTCTCTCTCTCTCTTCCTCTCTGTAAAAAATCAATAAAATATATTTAAAAAAGAAAAGAAATTAGGAGACTTGTTTCTGGCATCCAAGTACCTGCCTGCATAGATGGGAGAGCTGATTTGCTGCACTCACATTTTAACCTTATCAGATAGGTGAGTTGTTACTGTCTCAAGGCTTTCAATACTGTAATCTCTTTCTTATCCTTTGCAGTGTTTATAATAAAGACATTTAATTTTAAACCCAAACCCTAGAAGTATGTGTATGTATAGTTTCCCCAAGTCTATGTTAAATTAAATATTGACTTTGCAAGCTCTATATAATTTATTATTTGCCATTCTCAAATCTGTGGAATTTGTTAACAAATTGATAAGAACGCCCGGTGGTGGAATCCACCTGGTGTCAAACTGGATGACCCAACCAAGCCAATTACGGAATTGACAAATCTAGGGTTCCTTCGATCAAAATGACACAATTTGATGTTCACAGGGACTGGTACTTTTTTTAAGGACACTCAGACATTTTCTTTGAAGGAATAATGCTCTTCAATTTTAGAAAACGACTTTTTTTACTCTCTCTCTCTCTTTAGAAAATTGCTTTCTTGGGAGGCTGCTTCGCTTTTCTTTCCTTTTTGCCTCTTTCTTGGAGTTGATTTCTCATTCTTCAGCACTTCAGAACATGTTGGGAGAGAATTTCAGGTATTTAAAAAAATATTTTTAGCAGATTTCCCTTTTGTGCAAAGTGCCAGAGAGTTCATGGGGGAAACCTGAGCTTTCTTGCATCTTTTGTCGGCCGAACAGATCCTCCCTCCTGGAGAACAATCGTTCACGTTACAAAAATAAGTCTCCTACGTAGGTGCCCCGGCTGGCAGCTACCAGAGATAGGATAAAAAGTAAATGATCCTGCAGCCTGATTAATCCACTCTTTCTCCCCTCACCAAATCTAGGGCTTTCAGGGAGGTTGTAATGAAGAATTCTGCAGGGGAAAAACGCTTTGCAATTTTCTAAACAGTGTTTTCAACTTCTATCATATGACTGTTTTTTTTTTTGTTTGTTTTTTTTTGGTATAGATTCTGTGAGCAGAGGTCACTTAAGAACCAAAAGTAAAACGAAATACAGTGGTACCTCGAGATATGAGTGCCCTAACATATGAGATTTTTGAGCTACAAGCCCTCCAGCGAGCAATTTTTGCTTTGAAATACGAGCAACATTTGAGATAGGAGTCATCGCGCGGATCGGCCGGCTGCACACGACCCACCAGTTTACCTCGACTCGAGCATCTCATAGTTCCTCATGTTGCGGTGACCCCCAACCATACTTCATAACAGTAATTTTGCTATAGTTATGAATTATAATATAAATACCTGTGTTTTCCGATGGTCTTAGGCGACCCCTGTGAAAGTGTCATTTACCCCCCAAAGGGGTCGCAACCAACAGGTTGAGAACAACTCTTTTAGAGTGTACTGTATCTACTTTAGGAAACACATACGCGCACACAAACACACACACTTTACTGTGAATCTTTATGCTGTTTACCCTCTGCAGCATCCTCAAACATCTGTTTACCTTGTCTCTTCCTTGAATCCTTTTCTCTTGTGCTTTAGTTAACCGCAGTAGTTTCAGGCAGTAACGTCTGGAAAGGTTTGGAGAGTTAGGAGCAATGGGTTCTACCATATCCCCTCGATGTAGTAGGCCGTGCCATCCAGGGGTGTGTCAGGACAGTCTCTGATGTCCTACAGTGATGAAATCGCCTAAGGATGCATTCCTCCAAACATATCCCCATAGTGACTACTAAGTGGCCCAGAAGTGCACTGAGGATTTGGGAGGGAGAAGGTATTAAGAAGGTGGGCCAAGTCATAGATAGGAAGACGTGGTCTTGGGTGCGGGGCTTGGTCACTGAATATATTGTAGTTTTAAAGTCTTTGGACAGGCAGAATATAGTAGTACCTGGAGATACGAGTGCCCTAATATACGATATTTTTGAGATATGAGCCGTCGAGCGAGCGATTTTTGCTTTGAAATATGAGCAACATTTGAGATAGGAGTTATCGCGTGGATTGGCCGGCTGCACAGGACCCACCAGTTTACCGCGACTCGAGCATCTCATAGTTTCCCACGCCTCAAGGTTACTGAATGAATTAAACTCATATCCCGAGGTACCACTGTACTAGATTTCCCACCCATTTCTGCATTCCAGTTCACTAAATACTCAACCATCAGACTAGGGATAGCAGAGCATGTGTTAGGTAGTGTGCTCTTCACAGTAGAGGAGTGTTTTGCAATGAGGTGATGCTGTGCAAGTAGATTGACCAGAAAGTGTGACCACATCTGTATGAAGAGATGTTAATGACAGAGATTAGTAACAACCTGTGGTGAACCTTTGAACAACAGTGACTATATGTCTCAAAATTTTATTATCATACTAGAGGCCCAGTGCATGAAATTCATGCATAGAGTCCCTAGTGACTGCTGATTGCCAGCCAGCTGAGGCCTCCCTTCCATATACTATTTTCTCATGTGACAAAATTGGCAACATACAGTTATTTTCTCATTGTGTGCAGCCCCCTTGTGGTCAGTGCATGTCATAGCGAGCAATCAAACTCCCTGTTTGTTGAACTCCTGAGGGGGCACTTTGCATATTGGGCTTTTATATAGATAGATAGATAGATAGATAATGATTAAGAGTAGACTTTTATATATATAGATAATGATTAAGAGTGGCTTTTATATATATAGATAATGATTAAGAGTAGTGATTCTGGATTCAGACTCACTGCTCAGACTAAAAGTTTAATCTTTATGGGTATAATAATGTGCCTGTTTCAGATGGTATTTGATGGTTATGGTTCGTGGAAAACATCATTATATGTAGTATATGACTGTATTAGAAATGAAATAGTGCACATAATTGTCTCCTTTCCCCTTATTATCTATATCCCTCCTCATCCCATTTGTCTTCAAAGCAAAATGGGCAACTTATAGTTATTTTCTCATGTGACATAAGAGAGGACAAGAAGAAAACTTAGGGACACACATTATCTTATCACAGTTAGCTTTAATTCTGTGTATGCCATGACTTAAACTAAATTCAAGTACCATTTAAAAATTAAAAAAAAAACAAATGTCAGCAACTTTTAGGCTTGTAAAACACAGGGGAAAATATGTAAATAAAATCTTCCTAAATAATTGCTTTTCTTAGGGCACTGAAAGTTAGAAACAACTAATTTAAGTAACCTTGTTATCTTGTCCAATTAAAAAAAAAAATACTCATAGTTAATAATTCTCTGCACATCTCAGTTCCCATCCCTCCCAAAAAAGTGAAATTCCTTGGGAATCAGGGAGTAATAGCCTGAGATCCTTTTATTATAGGTGTTGCAAATATGATAATATTCTAATGATTCCTTCTATAGAGTGAATTACATTGAGAAACATGGCTTAAAAAGCCATTAGTAATGCTACAGGGAATACAGATCAAATCCTATGGCGCTGTCCCAATTTCAAATATTGTTTTACTGTAAAATATGCACTTTAATTTGATCCTCACTTCCTACAAGTCGCAGTCTTGTTTGCATCCTCCCCACAGCGAATAGAGATGGCCTGTGGAGCAATGAGGGTGTTGTGCAATTGACAATGTGTGACTCCTGAGGTTTGATCATAAATGACACTGGGGCTCTGACTGACGACTTGCTTTGCAGAAAGCCATCTGCCATGTCATGAGGACACTCAAGTTGTCCTGTGGAGAGACACTCTAGCCAAGGAACTCAGGCCCTCCTGAGAACAGTCACGTGACTGAACCAAATGGGGAAGTGAATTCTCCAGCGCTGTGAAGCCTTCAGGCGAGCTTTTGACTACAATTTTGTGGAAGACGCTGTGCCAGAACCAACCAGAGAAACTGCTCCTAAATCCCATGCCTCCACAAATGTCACATAATAAGTGCCTGTCGATGTTATTACAACAGTTTTACTGAGATGTAATCACATCTCACACAATGGGCTACATTGAAATGTCCAATTCAGTGGTTCTCAATATATTTAAAATAGTGTGCAACGCCCTAACCAGTTTGGCTGGGTCGATAGAGCATCGCCCTGTAGACTCAAGGGTCCCAGGTTCGATTCTGGTCAAGGGCTTGTACCTTGGTTGCAGGCACATCCCCAGTAGGAGGTGTGCAGGAGGTAGCTGAGTGATGTTTCTCTCACATCGATGTTTCTAACTCTCTCTCTGTAAAAAATCAATAAATTTTTAAAAAATGGTATGCAACTATTTCTACAACCTGATTGTACAACATTTTCATTACCGTAAAAATAAAAGTTTATCCAAAATCAGTTGCTCTCACTCTCTAAACCACACCCCCCCACACACACACTTCCTACTTCCCTCAACCACTGATCTAATTTTGTCTCTATACCTATTTACCTACTACGGACATTTCTTGGAAATGGAATCATATTATATGCAGTATTTTGTGACTGACATTTTACTTAAGATGATGTTTCTGAGGGCCATCATATTATAGCATGTATTTCTCCTTTTTATTTTAATAAATCATACTATGGATATACTGTCCCATATTTTGTGTATCCATTAATCTATGGAGGGATATTTGAGTTGTTTCCATTTTATAGCTAGTGAAAATAATGTTTTGATCATGTATACATTTTTTAGAGGACACATTTCCATGTCTGCATCATTTCTCCTGGGTTAATGCCTAGGAATAAAATGGCTGGATCATATGGTAACTCCATGATGAATTAAAAAAAAAATATATATATATATATATATATATATATATATATATATATATATATATTTAATTTAATTTTATATTATATATATATATATATATATATATATATAATATATATTTTATTGATTTTTTTTAGAGAGAGGAAGGGAGAGGGACAGAGAGTCAGAAACATCAATGAGAGAGAGGCATTGATCAGCCGCCTCCTGCACGCTCCCCACAGGGGATGTGCCCACAACCAGGATACATGCCCTTGACCGGAATCGAACCTGGGACCTTTAGGTCCGCAGGCCGATGCTCTCTGCACTGAGCCAAACCAGTTTTGGCAACCACGGTGAAATTTTTGAGGAGCTGCCAGGTGGATTCTCAAAGTGGCTGCACCGTTTTACCTTCCCACCAACAGCATGCGATGGTTCCGACTGTTCCACATTTTGACAAAACTGATCATCTGCTTTTGAAACGTGCCATCCTAGTGATGTAAGGTGGTATTTCCTTATAGTTTTGATTTGTATTTCCCTAATAACTAATCATGTTGAGCCACTTCCTCTGGTTATTAGCCATATGCATATCTTTGGACATAGGACTATTCAAATATTTTCCCATTTTTAAAAAAGTCAGACATTTATATTACTATTGGTTGGTTTATTATTTTAAGCTCTACATTTTAAAGTAGTTTGGTACATGGTAAGGAACTAACCTAAGAAGTACATCTACATGTTCTTGAGATAATGTCACACTGACACATTTTAACTGATCAGAAAAAAATATACATGTTCCCGTTCTTTTTAAATATGCACTAGAGGCCCAGTGCATGGAAATTCATGCACTCGGCGGGGAGCAGGGGGTGAGGGTGGGGTCCCTCAGCCTGGCCTGCACTGTCTCACAATCCAGGACCCCTTGGGTGGGGTCCCTAGGCCTGGCCTGAGATCAGGGCCTATGGGGGCTTTCCTTCCCCATGGCTGCAGGCAGCTGGCCCCACCCAGCCGCTGCCACTGCCTGCCAGCTGAGCAGCACTGCCCTCCTCCCCCACCGCCCCTATCACAGGTGGCCTCCCTCTGCAGGTGACAGGCATGGGATATGATGGCTTGGCTGGCCTGAACCTCCCTCTTTCTTTGTTGGGAGGCGGGGCCAGCCCTGGGAGGGTCTGTCTGCCTGCCTGATCACCCCTAACCTCTGGTCTGCCTATCTGATCGCCCCTAACCACTCTGCCTGCCTGCCTGATCACCTCTAACTATTTGCTTGGGGTGGAGCCAGCCCAGTAAGGGACCGTGGTGTTTCTGATCTCTGTTCATTCCCTTTGCTATGCTTATGGTGGCTGGCCTTGTATTATATAGGATAGCTGAGGTACAAAACATAAAGAACATTTCATCAGAAATAGAAATAAAAACATAATTCCAATGTATATGCTCACCTAATGTCTATGCTGATGATTGCTGATCCAATGATTACTAACCTCAAATCTTATCAACCAAAACAATTTCCTCAAACAATCTAGGAAGTAAGTTAAAAAGCCTGATAGTTCAATTTCTCTCGTCTGGGCATTTTTTTGCTTATATGAAATGCACAGGGACTTGCCTTACATAATGTTCTAAAAACATGTTAACAAACAGAGGTGTTCTTTTTTTTAACCTTTAAAAAGTTATCATTCAAAATGGGACAATTTGAAATGGCATCAATTATCAGGTGAGTGGGTACTCTGTGTATTCAGATTTAGGAAACAGATTGAGTTGAACATTTTCCAAACTTTTATTGATATTTGTATTTGGAGGAAAAAAATCATGCAGGATGATTTTTAAAAGGTATTTCTATGGAATTTTTGTCTTTACCTGATGTAGTCCCTACAATGGGATATAAATATGGATGAGAAATGGTTAGCTGGCCTAAAATAAGAATGTAAAGTAAGTGAATGTGTTTTATAGCAACATCAGCAAATATTTATCTTGTTTCGAGACAGGTTTTACTTTTTCTCCCTCAATTGATAGGATTCTTAAAAACCTGCTATCATATCAAAGGGACTTGAAAATCTCCCAACTGTATTATCTTTCAACTACCTTATTGTTAATATAATTTACTTCTACTTTGCTAGATCTATGACAAAGGAAATTCGATCCATTTAGTTGGATGTTCTTAATACTATATAGTACTTGTACTCTTTTATTTCCAAATGCCTCTTAGAGAAACCGATTTAACTCAGCAAATATACACTCATGCCCTTTCAATCTAAAATTGCTATGGCATATTCTTTAAACATGGCAGTAACAATTGTATTAATTTTAAATAAAAAGCTACTAAAATTATATTTAATATTTTTAATAACAACTGGATGAACACAAAGCATCACACCTCAGGGATTTATGATATTATAAAGACCTCCTAATAAGTACAAAAAATATCAAAATCAGGGCCCTACAAAGATATGAAAGGTATATATTATGACAAAGTGTGACAATAAATTACCCTCATTATTTAGTAAAAGAACAAATGTAAGCAATGCAATAAAGCCTATTTAGTGTAGGTATATTAATTCAGGAGGCAGTTCTATAAGTGAAAGAAGAAACTCTTTTTAACTGTGTGAAATTTGATTTGAGGGTTTTTTTGTGTGTGATTTACGTGACAAGAATCACTTTTGCTTATTACTTTTTTAAGAAAATGAAGCCCCATTGGGTTAGATCCAGACCTGGCCAGTCCCACCCTTGTCAAGCCCTGCTGGGAAAGGGACGTGGCCTGAAGTCCCCCAGCCCAGATGGGGGTAGGGAGTGTGCCTTGAGGTCCCTTGTCAAGCCCCATTGGGTGGGCGTCATGGCCTGAGGTCCCCCATCAAGCTCCGCCACACGGGGGAGCAGCCTCAGGTCTCCAGACAAGCCCGCTGGGTGGGAGGCATGGCCTGAGGTCCCCCATCAATCCCCACCAACAAGGTGGGCACTGCCTTAGATCCCCTGACCCAGTGCTGGGGTAGGAGGTGTGGCCTGAGTTCCCCTCTCAAGCCCCATTGGATGGGGGGTATCCCTCACCCAGCACTGGGGGTACACCTTGAGGTCCCCTGTCAATCCCTCCTGGGTAGGGGGTATAGCCTGAGGTCCCGTCAAGTCCAGCAAGGCTGCGGGTGCAGCCTCAGGTCCCCTGGCCCAGTGCTGGGGTTGAAGGCACAACCTGAGGTCCCCCATCAAGTTCTGCCAGGCGGGGGGGTGGGTGCAGTCTGAGGTCCCCCAGCCTGGTGCCAGAGAGGGAGGTGCAGTGTGAATCCCCCTAGCCCAGCACCAGGATGGGAAGTGCACCTTGAGGTCCCCTGTCAAGCCCTGCCAGGTGGGGTGTGTGGCCTGAGATCCCCTGCCAACCCCAGGGGAGTAGGGGAGGGTGTAGCCTAACATCTCTGCTGATTGCTCGTTAAGGCTCCTTATGGGAACTTGGCCTCAGCTGTGGGTGCAGCCATCTTTGTCACAGAGTGATGGTCAATTAGCATATTCCCTCTTTATTAGATAGGATACAAGGAATCCGTAACACTCTAAATCTTATACTTCAGCAGTTGCTTTCTTAATAATTGAATCTATCTTCTAAGTAGTTCAGATGTGCCTAAATGCAATACAGTGGTACCTCGAGATACGACTTTAATTCGTTCTGTAACCTTGAGGTATGGGAAACTATGAGATGCTCGAGTCACACGATTAGTCCTATCTCAAATGTTGCTCATATTTCAAAGCAAAAATTGCTCGCTCAACAGCTCGTATCTCAAAAATCTCGTATGTTAGGGCACTTGTATCTCAAGGTACCACTGTACGTAGATTTTAATGAAAATATTAAGAAAAAGTCTAATACAAGTTACTCCATTATATGTTCACTGGGAAGAGTTGAATAAAAAAGAGAGAAGAAAATTCCATGTATTTATAAGTAATTAAAGGAATGGATCCAATCAGTCCTTTTCAAGTTCCCATTGTATGAAGAGGGTAATTTATTTTTAGCTCAGAACGAAGGCTAATAACTCAGGAATCATCATTTTTTTTTAAAGTGTTAGCACTGGCATGAATTGAGTAAGCTTGAGTACATCATTAAATTTGTTCAACTAGGTAGCAAAAATGGCTTTAAAAGTTAAGGAGGTAAAGAGCTCTTCATGAAAAGTCAAGATATGTATATATATGTATCCATTAAGATATGCATTTCTCAAGTATTTTTTTTCAAGATATCTAAATGTAAAACCCAGAAGTTAAAAAAGAAAAGATATCTGGGAATTTTAGACGTAAGAATTTATGTACAAGGTATACAAAGAGACAAGAATAGGATGATATATAAATATCTGGGATTTTCTTTCGGTTTTAAAGTTAATAGACTTAAATGTTGCAATCATTTGCCTGACACCCGACTGTCATAATAAAATACGTTGGGAAAATCTATCAGGCCACTGTGACAATTGGCTTTGTTTATTCCAGGAGAAACAAATACTATTTTTGTTCTGAATATATAATATTAGAGAGGGAAAGAGAAGAGATGAAAATAAAACAACATAGATATACTTTATTTATTATTACAAATTACTTTTTGATGATTTTGCACAGCTTCAGAACTTGACAAATTTAGTTCATCCTTGAGTACTTGAAAAATCTTTCCCTAACTGCTAAGAAGATCTCATTGAGTAAACAAAATTTGTATAGAAGCATGAAAGACAAAGAAAGAAAGAGACATTTTTAATACTCTCTTTTAGTTATCCCTCCACATAACAGGGTAAATAGTTTTAATAAATAAACAGGCTTATTGATCTGCGTTTCACAGACAAAAAAAAAAAATCGATGTAGGGGCTGGTATCCCTGGGTCCTCTGAGGTATTTTGTTTTTGTTTTTTGTTTTTCAATTAAGAATATAAAATACTCCATGGAAACGCATCACTCCTTCTCTCTCCATGCACCTCCCTCTAATCCTTTCTTTTTAATCCTCATCCCTCTGCTCCTTCTAGCACTGATTGTAGGATGTGGCCCACTGGAGAGAAAAATTAAAACAAAAAAACAAAGTAGCAAGTCATAAAAAAGTGTTTAATGGCTTTTTGCTTAAAAGAAAATGCTTGGTTAATTGTTTAAAAAAAAAAAAAATTCCAGGCTCTTAAAATTTACAATTGCTGCATGGTTTTAAAGTCAATTAAATGAGAAGATTTAATAGACACAGGCAATTTTTAAGGATGTGGGTGTCCCGCTATTCTTTCTACATTTCTTGAGAAAAATGCGGCAGCATTTTATTAAATACAGTGGTACCTCGAGATACGAGTTTAGTTCGTTCCATAACCTTGAGGCGTGGGAAACTATGAGCCGCTCCAGTCTTGGTAAACTGGTGGGTTGTGTGCAGCCGGCCGATCCGAGCAATTACTCCTATCTCAACTGTTGCTTGTATTTCAAAGCAAAAATTGTTTGCTATGGCTCGTATCTCAAAAATCTCATATGTTAGGGCACTCGTATCTCGAGGTACCCCTGTATTAGAGGCCCTGTGCATAAAATTCTTGCTCTGGCTGGGTCCCTAGCAGCTGCTGGCTGGCGGCCAGATACTTCGTCCATCCTCCAACCCATCCTGGTCAAACCCTGGACAACTCCTGGTCAAGGGGACAATTTTCATACTATGCTTTCATTATCTAGGATATTGAACGAACATTTTAAAAAGAGTTATATATGCTTTCTGGTTTTATTCGTTCTTTCATCTTTGTCCAATGACAAAGAGGTCTCCAAGAAGGCTTAATAAAGTGAAAAACCTTAATAAAATTGCAATTTAGATAGAATTTCTTAGTTTGAATAACACAAATCATAGCAATAATGGGGCATATAAAGTAGCTAGCCAGAACATTCTAGTACTATAGCACTGAAAATTGTTATATTGGCTAATACACATACACACACACACACACACACACACACACACACACACACACACATTCACAGGGAACATCACAGGTCCAAAATGGCATTGACCTGTTAGGAAGTTCCAGCACTAAGTCTGAGTTTGCAAAGGAAAGCATTCAAATTCAAGGTTAAGCACTAAGTCTCCTCAGAACATTTGGGCTTTTATTCTAACATGTCAGGGCAGAGTGAGGTTGAATGTATGTAGCCTTTTGTAGCTGGTGCTTGACATCGAAGCTGGTGGAAAAGAGCAGGCCTGTGATGTAGACAAACATGGCAGGCCATGCAGATGAGTGAGGCCTAAACATATAGGAATTATTTTCCTGTTGAACACTTCATTTTGTTTATTATATTCCGCATGTGAGCGATATCATGTGATCCTCGTCTTTCTCTGCCTGGCACAGATCCAGAGACGCAGAAGCATGGAAGAGACTGGAATCTCAGAGGGAAGGCAGAGGGGGGAGGCTGGGTGAGTTGGAAGAGATCCACTAAAGAACTAGTACGCTATGTGCATAACACAGGGACACAGACAATAGGGTGGTGAAGGCCTGGAGCAGGGGACAGGGGTAGGGGAAGAGGGGAGGGTGCGCTAAAAGACAATAGGGAGAAAAAGGGACATATGTAACACTTTCAACAATAAAGATTTTTCAAAGTAATAAACTAATAAAATAAAAACCAATTGAAAAGTAAATGAAGAAAAAAGAAATATTTTTCTCCTAAAGGAAACCAAGAGTTCAAATGCAACTGAAATGGCAATGGACTCCTTCCATCATAGCAGGCAGCTAACGGAGTGGTGGAGGCTTGGCTAACGGGAGGCATCTGCCAGCCCTCTGTTACAGGCTGGGCAGTGAATGCTCTCCACCGGGAACCTCGGGCTAGGGGAGGCCAACCTTTGGACTTCTCAGAAGTCATAAACATGGGTTTTTATACTCGATTCTAAAAACCAATATGAAGAAATACAGAATTATCGGTAATGATTGATGTGGGTAGTTTTCTGTTTTTTTTAAGATAATTTAAATGTATAGACAGCTGAAACCGGTTTGGCTCAGTGGATAGAATATTGGCCTGCAACTGAAAGGTCCCAGGTTTGATTCCGGTCAAGAGCGTGTACCTCAGTTGTGGGCACATCCCCAGTGGGAGGCTTGCAGGAGGCAGCTGATTGATGTTTCTCTCTCATCGAAGTTTCTAATTCTCTATCCTTCTCCCTTCTTCTCTGTAAAAAAAAAAAAAAAAAAAAATATATACATATATATATAGAAAAAAGTGCCTTTAATCTAAGTTAGGCCTAAATTTGTGCACAGGGCGGGGTTCCCTTAGCCCAGCCTGAACCCTCTTAATCCAGGCCCCCTCAGGGGATGTCTGACTGCTGCTTTAGGCCTAAACCAGCATTCAGACAGCCCTCTCCCAATCCAGGATCACTGGCTCCTAACTGCTCACCTGCCTACTTGCCTGATAGCTCCTAACTGCCCGCCCCCTGCTGGCCTGTAACTGCCAACTGCCCCTCCTGCCAACCTGGTTGCACCCAACTGCCCCCCCCCGTTGTCCTGGTCACCTCTAACTACTCCCCCTGCCAGCATGGTAGCCCCTCATTGTCCCCTCTGCTGGCCTGGTTGCCCCCAACTGCTCCTCCTGCCAGCCTGGCCACCCCACACAGCCTGTTCAATCATCTGTTCAGTGTTTTAGTTGTGACGGCCGATTAGGCTTTTAAATGTGTATATATATATATATATATATATATATATCATCCTATATAGTAAAAATGTAATATGCAAATAGTCATTACATCGTGAAGTGTAATGATGGACCACATAATGATGGGATCACAGATCATCAGGAGGGTGTGGTAGCAAGCTACAGGCAGGCAGCAGACAGTTACGGGAGGAGCAGGGCAGCAAGTGATGAGGAGGGGGGAAGGGGTAGAGGGAACTACAGGATGGTGGTAGTGAGCTACTGGGGCACAAATTCATGCACAGTGCTACTAGCGTGGAATAAATATATTCTATACATATAAACACTTTTTGATTTAAATATATCATGTAATTAATAGTATAATACTATGAAATATGTAAATACTTGATACTTCCACTCAAATGTATACTACAGAAACCTTTTGTGTTAATACACTTAAAATTCTAATTTTTCATGGTTAGTATAATCTGTTTATAGATACACCATACATTATTTACTCTATTTCTCATTGATGGAAACATCCACAGATTCTAATTTTTATTAATAAAAATATAGTAAATCAAAGCCTTTTATAGCATCTTTTATATTTATCCATCTATTATTTATGGGTGTAATTAAATTATATATTATCAATTGATTTAATTTATATACATTTGATATTTGAAAAAATGCCTGTTAAATGTGCATTTCCTTATTAGTACATTTTAGGACAATTTTATAGATTCTAATTTAAATATTTAATTTAAATAGGTAACTCAATTATGTTTTATAGTTAGGTATTTGAAATATTTAAAAATACTTATATAAGTAATTTTACTTACTAAATGTATTAACTCTGCTGTGAAGTATTATAAATTTTTTTAGTTTTTCATGTTACATATTTTCTATCATGCATTTTATTGTACACATTTTGAAGTTTGATATAACAAATTCTGTCCTTTTTTTGTTTCCTAGATTTGGTAAAACTCTAAAAATCTTTTCAGAGCCCAAGGCTACACTTTATAAATATGATTAATTAAAAGTAAAGGTGGACCGTATATTTGACCATGCCATAGTTTTATAGAGTTATGTGCATATAATAAAAAGTAACCCATTTTGCCTCTAACCTATTGCTATTAATTCTGAAGGCATATCATGTTCAAGAAATCAAAATGTTACTACAAAATACATAATTTCAAAGTGAATTTCCATAGTATATTGGGACAAGTGTATCAATGAGCAGTATTTAAAGGACTGCACACTGTATTCTCTCCAATTTCAGATTAGAAACTCTACCAAATTGTGAATCTAAGAAGCAAACTTATTTTAAAAATCCAAGTGCTCTCTGTTTTGCACTATATTCTGATACTTATTTAAAAATTGCACAAATGAAAGACATGTATACAAACATCGCGTGCCACCTAATGCCACAATTATAGCACCTAAGAGGTTATTATTACACATGTTACCGAAGTACCAACTAATTAAGAATATGAAATAAGTAAAAATTAAATTTCCAAGAAGAGCATCAGGGTGCTAAATATTGAAATGGATGTACATTTCAAAATAATTTATCCATTAAATATAGCTTTCCTCAGAAGAGAATAATCTTCCTGGGCACAAGAAGGGAAGAAGATGTGTGTTTTTGTTTTGTTGTTTTTCCAGAGGTACAATAATAAATGTTAATATATTAAGTTATTATGCCCAAAATTCGCAAGATTAGTTCATAATTTTACATGTATATCAGAACCATCTTGAGGATATTCAGGCTAAAAACATTTATATAGTGTTGTTTTTTTCTAATAATTGGTACTCACATTAATTTCTTCCTTGATCAAAGTAACCCAGAATCCCTAACTTTTAAATACCTTTTCTTTTCATTAAAATAGTATGCTGTTGCTTCAAATTATCCATCAAATTTAGATCAATTTCCATAGTTTTTTTTTTCTATTCCTTTTGGCTTTTAGCACTTAACTTTTTCCTGCCCCCCTCCTGTGCATTTTTTAAAAATGAAAATCCATATTCCCAGACTGAAATATTTGTTTTCTTTGGTAATATTCTCTCTGGCTTCAGGGAGAATACATTTACAGAGATGTCCTGGGACTCTGAGACTTAACAACGATTCCAATTTTTACCTTGAATATCTATTCTTGCCGTTTTCTTCTTTTTTTTTTTTTTTTTTTTTGGAGAAACATCCCCTAAAGAGAAGACCGGCTTTGTGACTCACTTTACTGAATACATTAGGCGGGGCTCCCGCCTGCCACTCCTGTGAGTGATGGGGAAGGAAGCAGGCAGAGCTGTTGGACACAGCTTGAGCCCTTCTGTCTGATTGGCAGATCACAGGAAGGAAACATCCCATGAGCCCCTCTGTCAGGTCGTTACCACCTGATTGAGTATTCGCCCGAAATGCCTGAAACCCAGGTGTGTTGTCGATTAGCACAACTTACAAGCACGGTGTGGAGATGTATTATGATAATTGTTGCTTTTATTTTTCATTTCCCTGAACTCAAAGATAATTAATGTCAGTATGTGTCCTGGTATCTGACTCTCTTAATTGGCCCTGTGGTGCCTTGGGTGTTTGAAAATCCACTTACTTAAAGACACCCCCCCTCTTCTTCTTTTTTTTTTTTTTCTTTTGACTTGTTTTCCTGGAGCTGTTCATTAGTGCCTAAAATATTTGATTACATTTAATTGTGATGTCTTCAATTTTGTGCACCTGCTGCAATTTACATGAGGAGGAAAAAAGGCTTGGAGAAGCAAGGAAGAAAAAAAAAAATAAAAAGGGAGAGGGGGAATTAATTTTTGCAAGAATTTCCCCTGCACAGGGTAATTGGGGTTAAATATGGAAACAGAATAGCTTTGTTAATAGGCAGTTAGATTTCCATAGGTACTATGGTTATTCAAAAAATGTTCCGGATCAAACCGCTCTGTCATCCCCACTTTTAACATCTTTTTGAACTTTTCTTCAAATGCTCTGGTTGCTCAGGGCTCCATGTTTACTCCGACTGTGATATCTTGTATTCAAGAGCCCCCGACGCAGCTAGAAAAATAATTGAGTTAGAAAGCTAGTTGGGGGTAATTTTTGTGTCTTTTGCATTTTTAATGAAATATTTGAGTGCCTTTCATTTCGACAAATATTGAAGCATTTAATCACTCATTTCGGGAACAGTTTTGCTTTATGTGATTGTTGTATGAATAGCTGGAGTTGCCAACGGTTTCCTGGAAGTGAGTGAAGTTTCTTTGTAAAACACGTCTTATAAGGAACAGGTGAGAAACGGGTTAGATCCGCCAAGAATTGCCAGTTTCAGAAAATGGTATCGACCTGAATATCATTTCCCACTGACCACGCTATAATTCAGGAGGCTGCCTGCTACATTTTCAGTACAGGAAATAAATCCACCTTTCTGTCTCTTTCATAAAACCAACGGTTCCTTTTTCATTCAGTTTTTTTTTTTTTTTTTTTTTTTTAATATATTGATTTTTTACAGAGAGGAAGGGAGAGAGCCAGAGAGCCAGAAACATCAATCAGCTGCCTCCTGCACGCCCCTTACTGGGGATCTGCCCGCAACCAAGGCACATGCCCTTGACTGGAATCAAACCTGGGACCCTTCAGGCTGCAGGCCGACGCTCTATCTACTGAGCCAAACAGGTTTCGGCTGCTTTTACATTCAGTTTTAACAAAATCTCTAATCTGCTTCCAATCCGTGCTTTTAGAGGGAAAGTAATGAGACCCGGTCCTCAGAATGATAATGACAGTGATACAGCGGGGTCTCTATATGTGTACTATGTCAAAGCAATGGTCTAATTCAGTGGTCAGCAAATTGTGGCTCTCAAGCCACATGCAGCTCGCAAGCTGTGGTTTGCCACTCTGTTGACTAATGAGTTTGCCGATCATTGCGTTAGGGGAATACACTTAAAAACATTTTAATAATGTACTAATGTCTTTCACCTGAAGTCAACTCTTCCGGGTGAGGGCAATGCCTTATTTATCATAGATGGTCTTATTTCTGATGCATTCGAAGAGCCCTGAAGACAGAGAAGCTGATAATCCTCTATGCAAGCTTTTGAGAAGGGACCAGCTCACGTTTCATCTCCTCCCAGCAATCTCTCTGCTCCACAGCAACCTGAAATGTCTGCTTTGCATTTTTACTGCGCCGGTGCGCTGCGGGATGAAATACTTCACCTGGCTCTGTTCTTCCCTGCAAAGTCCCTTCCACCACATTTTATTTTTATTTTTTTATTTTTTAAATATATTTTATTGATTTTCTACAGAGAGGAAGGAGAGGTATAGAGAGTCAGAAACATCGATGAGAGACATCAACCAGGCACCTCCTGCATGCCCCAAACTGAAGACGTGCCCGCAAGCAAGGTACATGCCCCCGACTGGAATCGAACCTGGGACCTTTCAGTCCGAAGGCTGACGCTCCATCCACTGAGCCAAACCGGTCTCGGCTTCCTCCACATTTTATTGATGTTAGTTAGCATTATTGCCCTGAAAAATATTCCAAATTGCTTAAGCCTGAGGGTGGCCAATGGAATGAATAATGCATGTCTAATATTGGTTATTTCCTAAGTTCCTTCACATCTACTGTCTCGACTTTTTCTCAGGACAACACTGTGGTCCAGATGATCATCTCCAAAAATGTGGGGCCCAAATTGGTTTGTCCCCTTTGAATCCCCTGGACTCCCATTAACTTAGAAGAAAAAGTCCGTTGATATGAATGAATGGGAGATGAATGAATAAGTGAGGCAGTATCTACACTTAGTAGGTGCTCAATAAAATCTCGGCTCATTTTAATGTCTTGGGGACTTGCATCATTGTCCGTATTTTTGCACTGGAAAGCTGACCAGTGAACGCGCATCACAGATGTGCTGGAGAGGGGAGTGGATTTGGGCTGATATGTTGAACGTATGTGAGAATGTGGGGCTGAGGATCCTCATGGGATTGAAATCCTTGAATCCGCTGGAGGTGGGCAAGTCTGAGGCAAGAAAAGTGGTGACCATTGGTTGTTTGACAGACCTGTCACACAAGATGCCCCTTGCACAATCTCTACAACCGTTTGCAATGGCCCCAGTGACACATATTCCTCCATCCCAGTCTCTATGGATAATGCCTAACATTCCACGTTAAACACCATCTTTGTTATTATAAGGGAAATCCAATTGAAAATAATTCTTCTGTTCCTTCATATCAGTCTCTGTTAGTGCATAAGGGACATCAGAAGTAACAAAGGGCATCTGTACAGAAGAAGTTGGTTCCAGGAAAGCCACCTTTGACCTGGGCACCTAAACACATAGGCAACCTGTGTCAGCTCAAGTGACTGAGAAACAAAGAAATAGGAACTTGTATCATACCCCCTTTCCCAAAAGTAAGACATCACCCGAAAATAAGACCTACTTCCAGTTTTGCCTCTCGCTGTAATATAAGGCGCCCCCCCCCCCAAATAAGACCTTCCTGATAATGAGGCCTCCCCGGAATATAACTACCATCAGGCATCTGACTCCTGATTTAAAGAGACCTCGCACTGTCTGAAAAACTCCAGCTGCGCTGGGGCCAATCAGTGAGCTGGTTCGTGATGACAACGACTACCGTACCGTATACAGGTAATAAATTTCCTTTTTTGTTGTTCAACAATAAACGTGTGCCATATTCTTCTTCATGGAAAAATAAGACATCCCTGAAAATAAGACCTAGCACATCTTTGGGAGCAAAAATTAATATAAGACACTGTCTTATTTTCAGGGGAAACAAGGTACTTCTTTCCCCCACACCTCAACTATCATGGTTAGGGCTGAACCAAAGAAATACAATGCCCTTTGCTTTGCTATGTGTTCATGTCCATCCCATGTCTCTAAGATATCATCACTGTAATTAGCCAGTTTATTAATATTAATAATAGGAGGAGAACCAAGGGGAGGCCATAGATTATAAGATGGTCACCGGGCAGCCTCACCAGGAAGCTAAGGCCTCACGCTCCCAGGGGCCACCAGTCCATTCCCTGCAGATCCCCGGGGAAGGGTTCTAACAAAGGGGGGTGAGTGCATGCGCAGTGAAGCAGAGGGGATGTAAGGGAGGTGCCTACCTGTCTGTCTAGCCTAGGAAACAGTAGATTGGCTAAAAGGTAGACTCACTCCAGTGCCTGGAATCTTAGCCTGGTTCAAATCTCCAAATAATTATCACTCTCCTATGTCTCTTTCTTTTTAATATATTTTTTAAAATTTTTTTTACAGAGAGGGAGGGAGAGGGATAGAGAGTTAGAAACATCGATCAGCCGCCTCTTGCATCCTTCTACCCACACTGGGGATGTGCCCACAACCAAGGTACATGGTCCTTGACCAGAATCGAACCTGGGACCTTTCAGTCTGCAGGCTGACGCTCTATCCACGGAGCCAAACCGGTTTCAGCTCTCCTATGTATCTTGTTCCCTCTGGCGCTCTTGCTCTTGAGCTCCATGACCCACACTTGCCTGTGGCCTTAAGCAGCTGTAGGCAGACCCCCCACAATGGACGGCAGCTTGGAACACAAGCTCAGCCAGCCAGATGCTGGACTGGACTGGACTTGAACGTGGAGCAGACATTCCTAACAGTGGCGTTCATCCGTGCCCTGCCGAAGACAAGATTGGACTCCATCCGTGGTGAGACGGACAGAGATGGGATTGTAGAGAGGAACGCTCTTAATTTCACGCCATCAAAGAAGCTTTCCATGGAGCCCCATCCTCCTGTGGGGCCTCAGGGACTTCTTTTACCTGCGGCACCCCAAAAATACCACCTCCACAAGAGCAAAGGGACCTGGGTGACAGGCAGCCTCTGACGGATCTTCCCGCTCTGTTCTCTGTCCTCCAGACACACTGGCCACTGCAGGCTACCACAGAAATTGCCTCCATCCCCAGCTTCTGCCAAGTCAGCTTTTAGGGCTCAGCTCAGGTCACTGCCTCGGGGAACCTTCTTCTCCTCCAACCCCCTAGTTAAAATCCCTTTGTTTTATGCTCTCACATATTTCATCACAGATGCACACTTATTTTTCCTCCCTCATGCTAGAATCATACCTGAGGGCAGGATGAAGAAAGCCCATGGGTATATGTTTACATGAGAATGTATGCATATCACCTCTAGCCCAGGTAACTTCCACTGTTTAGAATACAAAAGGTAAAAAAAAAAATGCAGAATTTTCTTTGCTTTGGTGAGTTGTATTAAGACACACAGTTCTGTTGGCTTTATCCAGTTTGGACATGTCTACTAGGAAATTCAGTGATATTCATAGGGACAATCAATGTTAGATACAGTGGTACCTTGAGATATGAGTTTAATTCGTTCTGTAACCTTGAGGCGTGGGAAACTATGAGACGCTCGAGTCGCGGTAAACTGGTGGGTCATGTGCAGCCGGCCGATCCGCCCGATGACTCCTATCTCAAATGTTGCTCGTATTTCAAAGCAAAAATCGCTCACTCGATGGCTCGTATCTCAAAAATCTCGTATGTTAGGGCACTCGTATCTCGAGGTACCACTGTACTAAATACAGTATGTAAAGCGACGCAACCATGTAAGAAATGCATAGGCGCATGCATGCTTCCGCATGCTTGCTTCCATACAGAGATGAGAGTCATCATTTTTTTTTCATTTCTATTAGTTAAACTAAACACTTATAAAAATACCAGTCAGAGGGTACCATAGGCTTCTAAGCAACATTCAGAAAATCAAGCTCTGGCCTTACAGGCTGGAAACCGGAAGTTCAAGGTCAGTTAGAGCAGGGTCTGAATGGGGGTGGCTGTACTGGCCCTTGCTTTCTGACTCCCCACTAGTCTCTGTGCCCCATGCGGTCAGGAGCACAGTCCCTCTGGTTTAGCACAGCGCCTCGCACATATGAGGTCCTCACTCATGTCTGTGGCCATTGTATTCCTTCACTGTTTTTCCGAGGAGCAAAACCATGAGCAAACTCGTTGGAAACAAAGTCCTATGACATCCATATGTCAAAGGGAAAGTGTTCCTGGACCAAGTCACATAGTGACTGATGACACACCTTGTTCTCAGCATGAAAGCAGGTGACAGACTCACTCCTCGATTTTATTCTTTTGCCCTAGATTCCCCCTGGAGTTTTAGGCCTCGAGAAATCTCTTTTTTATGGTCTTTATCGTCCTTTCTCTTCTCTGCTATTTTTCCCACCTCTCTCCATTTGTCCCTGAGCCAAATGCTGTTCTTCCTATGACATGTCATTTCTCATGACAACTTTTCTTTCTTCATCCTCTGACTAGTATTTGGCTTTTAATTTAATTGACACTAATTAGGTTTTCATTGTCTAGATTTAAAGTTGTGTAACATTACCCTAGCCAGTTTGGCATGCAGGCAGCAGCTGATCAATGATTCTCATCATTGATGTTTCTCTCTCTCTCTCTCTCTCTCTCTCTCTCTCTCTCTCTCTCTCTCTCTCTTTCCATTCTTCTTTCTCTCCCTTCCTCTCTCTTCTTTTCTCTCTGACATCAATATATATATACATATATATATTTAAAAACCTACACCATGTGAGTCCCCAAAACAAGGTCTTACTTTCTCCCAGTTTTTTTTTAATTTTTTAAAAAAAATGTATTGTATTGATTTTTCACAGAGAGGAAGGGAGAGGGATAGAAAGTCAGAAATGTCAATGAGAGAGAGACATTGATTAGCCGTCTCCTGCACACCCCTACAGGGGATGTGCCTGCAACCAATGTACATACCCTTGACCAGAATCGAACCTGGGACCCTTCTGTCTGCAGGCCAACGCTCTATCCACTGAGCCAAACCGGATTTGGCTCCCAGTTTTTATATTATCCACATTGCTTCTGCTTTGAAAGAAGCAATTATAGATTCTTTTGAAATGTCTGCATTCTATTGAGCTCTATGTTTATTATATAGATTTATTATTTCCTGAGATTCAATATGTACCAGGAACTGTTCTAAGCTATCCTTGGCTTCTATGATCTCTCTGTATCATCACAGTAAGCCTGAGAAAGAAATGTATTATACTTTCCATTTTATAGACGTTTCAGTTGAGACGGTGCAAGTCCACAATCACTGCTCTAAAATAGCGTTTCTCAAATCTTTAATGTAGAGGCACATAACCTGGGGATCTTGTTAGGATGCGAACCCTGATTCAGCAGGTCTTGGATGAAACCACATTCCAAGCAAATTCTCAGGTGGTTCCTTTGCTGTGGGTGGGTAGACCATACTTGGCATACCAACACTCTAAAACACCATGCCACACACCTTTATTTATTTTATAAAATATATTCTTATTGATTTCAGAAGGGAAGGGAGAAGGAGAGAGAGAGAGAGATTGAAACATCAATGATGAGAGAGAATCATTGATTGGCTGCAAGTGAATGCCCCCGACTGGGGATCAAGCCCAGCATTTACCCTTGACCATAATTGAACCAGGGACCCTTCAGTCCACAGACAGATGCTCTATCCACTGAGTCAAACCAGCCAGGGAAAATGGTGTAGCTTTTAATAACCATTAAGAACGCAGAACATAAGCAGGGGTGATGGAAAATAACATTGATTGAATATTTTCACAAATATAATCCCATTCAATTCTTCTACCAACGCTGTAGAGTATGTATTACTGGAAGATGTAGCATTTTACCGATGAGAGGAGCCTGAACATAATAAATGTAAGTGATCTGCCCATTATTACACACACCATGATATGGATGAACAGATATGAGTTACAAAGCAGTGATTTCCACCGAATAGTTGTCTCCTGTCCATGTTCCTTTCACAAGAACATCCACCTTTGAATAAATGATTGCAATGTTCTTGGAGGTCAGGATAATTCCTAATGTTTTTTATGACAAGTATCTCTCTTAAAGACAGAAAACTGGACAAAATTTACCAAACGCTTTGCATTATCTTTAAGAGATTACCTAGAAACTTTTAATCATGTAGGCTTATGTTACAGGCTTTTAATCACTTAGGTTTGTGTTATAGGCTTTTCTATAGTAGTTTTATTCCCAAGGTTACCGGAATATTTCTTTCTTTTTTAAAAAATATATTTTATTGATTTTTTACAGAGAGGAAGAGAGGGGGATAGAGAGTTAGAAATATCGATGAGAGAGAGACATCTCTACTGGGGATGTGCCCGCAACCTACTGGGGATGTGCCCGCAACCAAGATACATGCCCTTGACCGGAATCGAACCTGGGACTTTCAGTCCACAGACCTATGCTCTATCCACTGAGTCAAAAACGGTTTCCACTAAATAATTTCTTTTAATAAATGGAGAGAAAGGAATGCAAGGAAGCAAACTGAGAGGACATGCACGAACCTACTTCTTGAATTCTGATTGTCCAGCTGTAGATCAGAGGGAGATGGACTGGTGAAAATGGGAATGCTGGCTAGGAGTATTTCTCTCCGTGGCGTGCAGGCTGTGGAATGAGCTCTGTTTATGGGTCTGGTGGGGAGAAGGGGAGAGACCAGCAGTGGTCATGCTTTCCATGTCTGGTAGTATGTGGGTTAGGGTTAGGGTTAGGGCTCCCTATGTAATCACCAGTTCTCTTAGTGCTCACTTCCAGGCGTGGCTGCTGGCAATGAAGACAGCAGCACACCCTGATGAAACCCGGAAGCTTCCTTCTGGCTGAGATGCCATTGACGACCCATAGGAAAAATTAAATGGGAAAAGCAAAACGATACCTCTGCAGGTTTCCTTATTCATTTTTCTCTCTACACCTTTATTCTACCCTGTGATGCCTGACAATGCGGGTCACCTATTCTCCAAGCACATGCCAGAGTCAAGGCCCAGGCCACACAACAGAAGTCATGTATGAGCATCCAAAAGGAGACAGGACCCTCTAGCCCAGTGGTTCTCATCCTTCCTAAGGCCGCGACCCTTGCATACAGTTCCTCATGTGGTGGTGACCCCCAACCATGAAATGTTGCTACTGTGATGCATCGTGATGTAAATATCTGCATTTTCCGATGGTCTTAGGCGACCCCTGTGAAAGGGTCGTTCGACCCCCAAAGGGGTCGCGACCCACAGGTTGAGAACCACTGAGCTAGTAACTGGCAAGGGACCCACGGCTGAGGTTGTGAGGGAAACTTTTGCAGTGATTTAGAACAGCGCGCATCCAAAGCATTATCTTTCCAAGGTGCCTACGAATTTCAGATTACCCTACGTGCAAAGGAATTCATAGCCTGTGCTTTTAGGGAGACAATATTTCTTATGAGGAGAGGCTTATTTTCGGGTTCACATTTGCAACTGTCACATTATGTTTCGGTCACTTGCTTCATCTATAATGTTGAGCCCAAACAAACGTTTTTCAAATTTAGAGACTGAACGTTTTTCAGGAAGATGCCTGCATCTTCTAGAAATGGGATAACGCTGTGTCACTTTAAGGACAAATCCCTTTCTCTGGCATTTTGCCCTCTGATGAAAAAAACAACAACAAACAACAACCAAAAAACCCCGCATCGCCTTCTCATTAAGGAAAAAATAACTGCAAAGACAGCATATTTCCAGAGTAAACAAATCTCCCAGAGGCTGTATTTTTGATAAGTATTTCTCCAGCGCTAGTCTGAAGGTTTAACGGTGTGTAGTGTTTCACTTTAACAGTCAGCCTGGCAAGCGATACCAGATGCACTTGAAAAACTCTGCACTCCGCGGGCTCGGCTTTGACACGCCTTCCTTGGAAGCAGGAGGTAATCCGCCTTCTCGGTGTGCCCTCCTCCCATTTCCAGCCAAAGAGGAAATTACTCTGGACCCGCTGCGTCTGCTGGTAACTCATGACTCAGTTTATGGGTGGCCTTTCCCATCCACCCTACCTCGCTGGGTGTGCCTGGGGGGAGCGCAGGGTGCGGAGACGATGCCAAGAGGATGACTGTTGACAGAGCGTGGCAGGCCAAACCGGGATGCAGTTCAGAGGCCTGTGCGGGTGAGGGTGCCAGTCCATTGTAGGCACTGATGGCCCACGCATGCCCATTGTGCAGTGTGGCATTTTGTACGCGGAGATGTGATGAATGAAGGCATGCCAATAAAACGTAACAGGAGAGAAAAGCTGTGTGAGCCCTTTCCTAATCATTTCCCATATAAAATTTTCATGTGCCGTTTGTTAATACAGCCTAATACAGTTAGGATGAGGATTCCATACACACAAATGTGCACATTCACACATGCATGTGCATATGGGCATACGTGCACACATATCTGTACAGTGGTACCTCGAGATACGAGTGCCCTAAAATACGAGATTTTTGAGATACGAGCCGTCGAGCAAGCGATTTTTGCTTTGAAATATGAGCAACATTTGAGATAGGAGTCATCGTGCAGATCGGCCGGCTGCACACGACCCACCAGTTTACAGCAACTCAAGCATCTCATAGTTTCCCATGCCTCAAGGTTACAGAATGAATTAAACTCATATCTCGAGGTACTACTGTATTCTCACAAATGTTTAGAAAAAAGTTTCACTCCAACATCACATACTTGACATGGGCTCCATCATATTATTTCATTTTCAATACTGAAGTGAGGTTTAGAAATATGGGCTGTGCATGAGGCTGCTTCAATTCAAACCCCATTTCATCATGACCCCTCTTGCAGTATTCTTATTCTGTGCCTCAGATTCTTCAGTTTTCAAGAGGGGAATAATAATAATAGTACCCACTTCACAATAGCAAGAAGGCGATAAAACAAGTTTGCTCTGTATATGAAGCATATCATAATGCCAGTTATAAATTAATAATATCTTCTCAGAGGTGTCTAGAAAAGCAAGTAAGAGAGACTTAACCACCACTTCATGTGTATGAGTTCAGACTCCGCTGGTTTCAAACATCTAGAGTTTTCCAGTCCTGCTAGTATGTTCAGACACCAAGATACACATGAGAAATAGCATGTGGAGTGGAGGAAGAATGGTATCAGGAAATGAAAAGCCACAGACGCCAAGGCCGCTCACTGCTCACTTACTGTCTACTCTTGGCAGGGGTGCTTCAAGCTCAGACTGCCCTCCTCTGTTTTCTCTGCACCCAGTATCCAGGCAACTCCTGGAAATGTGTCATTGGTTCACACATATGCTACCAACCGTCTTAAGAGAGAGAGGCCAATTGTTCAGCTTCGATTATGAATCCACTCCTGAACCATTCAACTATGCCACTGGCTTCAGAAACTTGGGACCCACTTTTTGTGTGTAGACATAGTAGGTCTCAGAGACAGAGAACATTTGAAAGCTGATCAGATTTTGCAAAACATACTGAACATGATATATACAGAGTGGGGCAAAAATACGTTTATAGTCGTTCATATGAAAAAATAATACAATAATCCTATATAATAAAAGCCTAATATGAAATTCAACTTTATGAAGGAACGACCAGTTGCTATGATGCACACTGACCACCAGGGGGAAGACACCCAATGCAGAAGGTGGCCCCTAGTGGTCAGTGTGCTCCCACAAGGGGAGCGCTGCCCAGACAGAAGTCATGCTCCCTGCTGGTGAGCACAGTGCCTGTGGGAGGAGCCTTTCCCGCCTCTGCTGCAGGCAGATGGTAAGGAGCAAGGGGTCCCAGACTGTAAGAGCAAGGGCTGTGAGAGGGATGTTTGCCTTCTAGCTTATACCTGATCCCCAGGAGGACTGGGACTAAGCCAGCAGGCAGACATCCCCCAAGGGGTCCTATATTGCTAGAGGGCCCAGGCCAGGCTTAGGAACCCCCCACCCCCAGTGCATGAATCTCATGCACCAGGCCTCTAGTCTATATATATGCCTAAGTGACCGTTCGACTGGTTGCTATGATGAACACTGACCACCATGGGTAGACACTCAATGCACAGGATTGGGCTTCCTCCTGTCTGGATGGGGCCTGCAGGGATTGGGCCAAAACCGGCTCTCGGACATCCCCTGAGGGGTCCTGGATTAGCAGAGGGTGCAGGCCAGGCTGAGGGACCCCACCAGTGCATGAATCCACGCACCAGGCCTCTAGTTAATAAATAATAATACAAGGATAAACTGTGTTGAGCATACTCATGACTGCAAACCTACTTTGGCCCCATCCTGTATAGAAGTGTAAACTTTAATTAAGTAAAAGTGTGAAACAAGAGTAACATCTTAAAACAATCAATTTTCCTGTTCATCGAGTGTCGTGAACTTTTTTTTCATTCTTCCTACTTGTGGATAGGAATGGTTCTTAGATGTATTGGTCCATATATACCTTGGAAAGTACTTTGTGGAAAACCTAATTTATTTTTCCCAGTGATTCATGAGTGGCCTCGGGCAAAAAAAAAAATTGGTTCAGCAGAGATCAGAATTAATCTTGACTGATCCTAGTCACGGCGCAGAAAACATTGTATTCACTGATGATATAATTATTTTGTTGTCGCTATTGTTATTGTTATTAAGTCCTTTATCCCTCCGCCGGAGCTCAGAAAGGAAATGAAAACAATGCTGATTAATTGAGGTTTCCCGTTCATCAGTGGTTCTCTCTCTCTCCAGACTCTCCGTGGGCTTCCGGGAGGCGAATCACAAGCACATTTTGGTGGGTGGGATGCAACTTAATAAGCGCGATGCAGAAAGCAATGAAGAGAGAAGGGCTCCAGAGAGAGTTTCTCAAAATATCAGCGACTGGAGACGGTGCTCAGACATTCATGGGTTTGGACGCTGCCCGTCTGTGATAAGAAAATGTCAACGCAGAGAAGGATCAAAGGACCCGTCATACATAAATTTCTTCCGCGAGATGCACAGGCGTGTGGGGATGCGGGTGTCCTGAAGAGTCTACGCGGTGTTCCGGATCCTGGAGCCCAGGTCCCCTGCGGTGCCGAGTTATAAACTGAAACGCGTGCAGCTGACAAAGTTTCAGAGCTTTCTCACTCACACTTGTAAAAGTTTCTGCTTGCAGAAAAGGCTTAGACTTGCTGTACTCACACCTTCCTACCTCAGTTGCCAATCTTATAGAACGGACGGTGTTTTATTATTATTTATTTCATTTACCATGATTTATTAACATCTATTTCAGAGGCTCAAACTCAAATGACACATTATTGCGAAGGAGGAGGTCTCTTAAGCTTGTAAAAATGGGAAATGGGTAAAAAATGTATCCTAATATTTTAAGAGTATTTTCACGATGTTTGCTAAAGGTGACTTCCACAAATTCTTTTTTTTAAAACACATTTTATTGATTTTTTCACAGAGAGGAAGGGAGAGGGATAGAGTTAGAAACATGGATGAGAGAGAGACATCGATCAGCCGCCTCCTGCACGCCTCCCACTGGGGATGTGCCTGCAACCAAGATATATGCCCCTGATAGGAATTGAACCTTCAGTCCGCAGGCTGACACTCTATCCACTGAGCCAAACCGGTTTCGGCAACTTCCACAAATTCTTAAAGTATACCTGTTCTTTTTATAGAAAGCTACTTTCAAGAATCATATTGATTCAGGTATGAATTATTCAATAAATATTGTTGAATTTCAAGTGCATGTATTGAATGCTATGACCCAGGGCAGAGGAATAAATGGGGAGGTTAGAACCATGGGAGACATCATTCCTACCTAAAACAATTCATGACGTTACTAGGAAATGAGGAATCAGAAAAAAATAAACAGCCAAAACCGCTTTGGCTCAGTGGATAGAGCGTCGGTCTGCGGACTGAAAGGTCCCAGGTTCGATTGTGGTCAAGGGCATGTACCTTGGTTGTGGCACATTCCCAGTAGGGGGCGTGCAGGAGGCGGCTGAGAGATGTTTCTCTCTCATCGATGTTTCTAACTCTCTATCCCTCTTCCTTCCTCTCTGTAAAAAATCAATAAACTATATTAAAAAAGAAATAAAAATAAACAAATAAAAGACAACACAATGTAATACAATGCTAAATCATTACAGCAGAGGTTTGGATAAGAGAGAACAAACACCCTTATTTAGGTTCACACGCAGCCCTCCTTGGTAAAACAATATAAGACACATTCCTTGTTGCACAAGATCATAACACTGTATTCACAACTTCCAAACTGCAAAATTAATGAATCATTTTCCCAGCGGATGTTTATTATAGCAAAAACCCATCTGGCCAAAAAATGTGGAGCATTCACTAAGTGTTGTTTGCATAGTAAGAAAAATTAATGATGACTTTAAGATTTTTATTCAGTCTGGGTAGAAAAGAAATTAAGGGTACCTTGCTCATGACAATATCCCAGTTTTAAAAAGTTTATTACTTAGTATTTCCTAACTTACTTTCCTGAAATTAGTTTTTCTGCAGAGAACTGAGAGTCAGCAGTTGGGGTTTCAAGGAAACAAAAGCTTCTTGCCTTTGGAAAAGAAGTGGAAAAAGAGAATCCTGAGCAGGATTAGGGCAGTTTTATAAATCAGCAGAGATCAAACCATAGATGTGCCCAGCCCTTGGAAGAAAAGACAGAACTAACACACTCTCCAGAATTAGTGGTCCTTCCGATCTTGATGTTTCCACCATCACAATATCCCTTAAGTGACAACTGACACTTGGGTGAGAAAAAAAATAAAAGAGATAAGGCATGATATTCCCTGACATTCACTATAACTGTGAGTGTGTCCAGAATTTAAATGGAAGAAATATGAATAATTCTGGGTAAGCCATGTAGCTGCCAGACACAAAAATAATTGTCCATCGCTCAGAAAAGGTAAATGACATAGAGCTGTAGATAAACGCAGGTGATCCAGAGATGCAGGGGTTTGATAACAGAATAAGGAGCGATATTAGAAAACTGGATGTTAAGGTTATTAAGAACCAGCCCTTTCTAGGTAGCTCAGTTGGTTAGACACCTAAGGTTGTGGGTTTGATCCCCAATTAGGGCATACACAGCAAGTAACCAATAAATACATAAATAAATGGGGCAACAAATCTCTCTCTCTCTCTCTCTCTCTCTCTCTCTCTCTCTCTCTCTTTCTCTCTTTCTCTCTCTCTTATCTATTTCAAAAATAAATAAATTGATTATTAAGGATCAACAAATGTATGGCATAAAACTTAATGGTCAAATTTTATCCAAGTTGCTTTAAACTGGAGACTTAAAAAATCACATCCTACAAAAAGTTACCTCTGATACAATGGAATATTACTTGGACATAACATACACACAGGCGTGCACACACACACACACCAAACACACACAAAAACCACAAAATTTTATCAACTGTGTTAGCATGGGTGGATCTAGAGGTTATTATACTAAGTGAAATACAATCAGTCAGAGAAAGACAAATAACAAGTGGTTTAACTTATATATGGAATCTAAAGAACTATATAAACTAAGAAACCAAATAGGAAGGACTCAGAAATGCAGAGAACAGACTTATGGAGGGACTGGGGGGAAAAGGTGAAGAAATTGAGAAGAACAGATTGGTAGTTACAAAATAGTCACGGGGATGTAAAGTAGAACATAAGAAATATAGTCAATAATCTATCATAATAAAAGCATAATATGCTAATTAGATTGGACGTCCTTCCGGACAACCATCTGGATGAAGCTGGCGGCTGGAGGGGAGCCCAGGTCCCGGGTGCAAGAGGGAATCCGGGGCCAGCAGCCAGGGGAAGGAAGGCCTGGTGTTGCATGGATTTCATCATCAGGCCTCTAGTACTATAATAACTATGCATGGTGCCAGGTAGTACTGGAGATATCAGGAAAAACACTAAAGTATATGAATATCTAACCACAGTGCTGTCCACATGGAACTAATAAAGCATAATATGGACTGTAAACTGTAATTGAAAAATTTAACAAATAATTTTAAAAATTAAAATGATTTTAAAAGTTCATCCAAAACTCATAGTGATCAGCAAGCCAAATATCAATCAGGCCCTGTGAAAGGTCCATTAAGGAAGCTCCATCCCTTTCTTACCAGGATGTCAAACCAATTCACAAATAGTGTTAAGAGGCCAGAGGACTCACAGAACATAAGACCCAATAATAATAATAATAATAATAATAATAATAATAATAAGGCTATGATGAGATAGAAAAGCAAGAGGAAAGAATGCCAGCATTCTACGAAAGTGCTGAAAGTGAGCTGTCCTCATACAATAATCATGCTTCCTGGACAAGCTTATTTTAGAAGTACATATCTTTGTCTTAAGTATGTTAAATTTTGAGCTGCTTGGTTTCAAATGTTTGCTTTACCACATACTAATTCTGAGGCTTTGGGCAGGTAGCACTCTCTCTGAGTGCTAGTTTTTAATCTGTAAGAGAGCACACAGTGATGTGAGGATTAAATAAAATACTGCGTATGAGGCATTGGGAACAGGGCCTGACACAATGGATATTAACTAAATCTGTTAGATGTTATTAAAATAAAGAAAGTATGTAACTACAGAGTTGACAGAAATGCAAATAAACCAAAGCTTTACTTGAAGAAGAATTATTGGTGGATATTTTATTATATTTTATTGAATTTATTGAAGTCAGATTGGCTAATAACATTACGTATATTGGTTTCAGATTTACAATTCTTTTAAAAATGTTTTATTGATTTTTAGAGAGAGGAAGGGAGAGGAGTAGAGAAATACCAATGAGAGAGAATTAGTGATTGATTGCCTCCTGCACACCCCCTACTGGGAATTGAGTCTGCAACCCAGTCCTGTACCCTGACGGGGAATTGAACAGGTGACCTCTTGGTTCATAGGTCAGTGCTCAAGCACTGAGTCACACCAGCTGGACCAGGTGTACAATTCTCTAATATATCATCTGTGTATTGTATCATATGTTACCACCCAAAGTCAAGTCTCCTTTCATCATCATTGATCCCTCCTCCTATATTATCTCCTACCTTCTCTCTCCCACTTTCCCTTCTAATAATCACTTATGCTGTGTCTATAAGTATTTTTATGTTTATTGTTTTTTCTTTATCCCCTTATCTTTTCCACCTAGGTCTGCAAACTCCTCTCCTCTGACAGCTGTCAGTTTGTTCTCTATCTATGAGTCTATTTCTATTTTGTGTAGTAGTTTATTTTGTTCATTAGGTGCCACATCTAAGTGAAATCTCATGGTATTTGTCTTTCTCTGACTGGCTAATTTCACATAGCATAATACCCTCTAGGTCCATCCATGCTTTCAAAAAAGATAAGATTTTATTCTTTATGGCTGAGTACTATTCCATTCTATAAATGTACCACAGCTGTTTTATCCACTCATCCAAGTGTGCATTTTTAAAAGGGTGTATTTGAAAATAAAACAATTCAGCTATCAAAGTATTAATGGAAGCTCCTGGAAAATTGATGAAGCACTTTGAATATTTTTGTACTCAGAAGCCATGTGATTTTACTGTAAAAAAATCAAAAGAAAAGTAAAGTTATATATAGTTTTATATCATTTAAATTGGCAGAAGTGCCTGGCTGGTATGGCTCAATGGTTGAGTGTTGACCTGTGAACCAAGAGGTCACAGGTTCAATCCCTGGTCAGGGCACATTTATGGATTATAGGCAAATCCTCAGTATGCAGAAGGCAGCCCACCAATGATTCTCTCTCATTGATGTTTCTATCTCTATATCTCTCTTTGTTCCTCTCTCTCTAAAAAAAGTCAATAAACCATTAAAAATAAATTGGTAGACATTACATATTACAGATCAGCACATTCTAAATTAATTTTGAATTATTTATACTCTCATGTTCTAAATATAAAAGTGTTTCTACAATTTTTAATTTCTTTTTGTGCATAGTTCCAAACATTCAGTCTTTATTATGGCATTTCAGTTTTAAGTAGATTTATTTTTAACTGAGTTTCTTGTGGTTATTTTTCTATTTTAGTAGCAAAATTATTGCATACATAGACATAGACATATCTCTTTGCCATAATGAAATATGTGTATGTGTACATAAAGCCACAAAAATGCAAATAAAAGTACACTTATTTTATAAATAGAAATAAAGTAACTAATAAGTCTTATAGTAATAATTAACCAATCAGACAATTATTTAAATATTTCATTTGAGAAGTTATGCATTATCTATTATAAATATTTGATTAATTGGAATATCTCACACAGTTTATTACAAATATAATTAAAAGAAAAAGACTATAAGCTAACCAGTGATTATCCTTTAGAAAGGGAGATTAAACTAATAATCTTATATAATAAAATAGTAATATGCAAATTGGCTGTATCTCCATGATGCCCTCAAACCACACCCATCAGCCAATCAGAATGAGTATACAAATTAATCCAACCAAGATAGCTACTGGCCACAGAATGACCAGGAGGAAGGCTTGGGTTGCCCCTGGCAATGAAGGAAGCCAAGCTTTCCACACACCCTGGCCAGCCCAGGCCTCCACTTAAGGCAACAAAGTTTTAATGGCTGTGCAAGCCGAAGGCTTGGTTCCGCTCCAGGCTACAATGTTTCAATTGTAGGAGATAAATAAATCCCAGATACCAGGGTCTCCGCATGGGTTGCTGGAGGTGTGCCCTGTCTGCAAACCACCATAGGCCCCTTGCCCAGGCCACCCCATGCCCCAAGGGAACACCCATCCTGATCCAGGACACCCTTCATTCCTCTCACAACCCATAACTGCTGGTCCCCACCTATGTATGAGGCCTCTATCCTAACTAATAAAAGAGTAATATGTAGATTGACTATCATTCCAACACACAAGATGACTGCCCAAATGTGGTCAAAAAATCCTGCCCCCTTGAGGGACACAAGATGGCCTGCAGAGGAGGGCAGTTGTGGGCAATCAGGCCAGCAGGGGAGGGTGGTTGGGGTGATCAAGCCTGCTGAGGAGGGCAGTTAGGGGTGACCAGGCCAGCAGAGGAGGGAAGTTGGGAGTGAACGGGCCTACAGGGAAGGGCAATTGGGAGAGGGAACCCAGGCTTGCAGGGGAGGGCAGCTAGGGGTGACCAGGCCTGAAGGGAAGGGCAGTTAGGGGCAAACAGGCTGGCTGGGAAGCAGTTAGGCATTAATAAGGCTGGAAGGGGAGTGGCTAGGGGATGATCAGGCTGGCAGGCAGAAGCCGTTAGGGGCAAGCAGGAAGGCAGGCAGGCATGCAGTTGGGAGCCAGCAATTCTGGATTGTGAGAGTGGTGTCTGACTATTATCAGACATCCCTCAATGGGCCCCAATTTAAGAGTGTGCAGGTTGGGCTGAGGGACACCCCCGTCGTGCACAAATTTTGTGCACTGGGCCTCTAGTAATTCATAAAAATGCAAACCTTCCATTTACCGAAGCAAAAGTAAATAAAGAAGTTAAATTTTTAGTCAACTGTATAAGGTTTGAGGAGAACTGTCATTGAAACAGAGTTTCCCGGTAGACAGAAAAAGGAATAAATAACAAGAGACCTGAGCTTTTGACCAAATCTTCTTTTCCTCACGGATGAACTACTAAATCTTCTAAATCTGAAATCCAGTGTCTCTATTTTAAAGACAAAATCCTTTGAAGAGATTTCCAATGGTTGAAACACAAAGCTTTGCCAAGGTCCTAGTGTACTCTACTTCATACCAGCAAATAATTTAGACCTACTAAATTTCAATTAATTTTGGCTTGATCCAGCACAATAATGAACCAGCTTGGAAATAGAGGGTTAGATAATTTTTCTGACATTCCTTGAAAGGCAAAGAAAGGCCATAAATGGGAGACATCTGCAATACTATCAAAAATAAAAAATAAACATTAAAAAAAAGAAAGGCAATGAAATGTAGATGTTAACACTTAAACAGAGAAATTTTTGTTTTGTTTAACTAGAGTTGGAAATAATTTGATGTTTTCTTGCAATTAAAAATAGAAACTGAATTGTGATTATGTACCCGGCAGTGTTTTATGTAAAGGGGGTACAGCAGTAAGTCAGGATTAATCCTGATCCCAAGAGTTATCATTGCACAAAACACGTAAGAAGTATTAATACACAGAATGAGTGTTTTAAAAATGGATGCAAAAATACTATGAGACATTTTAGTGTAAGTACATAGGCTTTATATTTATAAATTCATCTAAATACATTTCTTTCAAACTTCACACACACACACACACACACACACACACACACACAGACACACACACACACGTATACACGCCTCACACACAAACACACTGCTTTTAAAGAAAAGGAATCTCAGATCCACAACAGAGTCTGCTGATTTTCACAGCTAAAGTTTGCTCTTTGGAAGTGTAGTATAACTATGGGTTTTTGCTGAAAAGTCTGCCTTTATGACTAGTAAAAGTAACATTTAAAAAATTACAGAATGCTGACGCCTCCATCACTCTGAGATACACCTGCAGACCCAGTTTAAGGAACCAACTGTTTTTTCCCTTGTTCTCTGCCAGCCACACAGAGCATCCTGGTGAACATGTGTGTCTTTGTATTCAACCAAAGATTCCAGGGATTCCCTACATAGACCTCAGAGCCTCTTCCCTGAGCAGATGCTTCTCTCTGATGCCCTGTCCTGCAAATCCTCTCTCTTCCCCTTACGCTAGGAGAATGCTGGGCTCAATGTTGACAGCCCTTTTCTGACCCTCTCCATGGACTGGAAAGTCATTCCCCCCAGAAAGCCAGAGCAATCCTAGACTCCCCTCTACTTACCTTCTCTCAGATATCACATTCACGTGCTGTTTGTTGGCTAATGTCTGAAACATAATTTCATTTATTTCGTCCAATTGTCTACATTTAGTTTTCAAAATAAATGTACCCCATTTTTCAGTTCTATAGCCTGGTGTACACAGAGGCACCATTTTATCACTAATTCATTTGTTTTATTATTATTATTTTAAATTGATCTTTAGAGAGAGGAATGGAAGGAGAGAGGGGCATTGATTGGTTGCCTCCCACATGCACCCCTCCAGAAATGGAACCTCCAACCTGGATATATGCCAGGAGCAGGAATCGAATCCACCACCTTTTGGTGCACAGAACAACATTCCAACCCACTGAGCAACACTGGCCAGGGCACAGTAGGGCTAATATAGCATCAGTTATATTTCTAGAGTGGAAGTTGATACTCATAGTTGGTTTTAAATAAAAATAACTATATTTTTACTCTCTAAAGAATAAGTATTTTTTCAAATTTTTATTGTGTTACATGTATACATATCTTCCCATTGCCGCCCCCCTCCTAGGCATACCCCAGCCCCCCCAGTGTCTATGTTCATTGGTTATGCTCATATGCATGCATACGAGTCCTTTGGTTGATCTCTTATCTACCCCACCTCTCCTTAACCTTCCTGCGGTAATTTGACAGTCTGTTTGATGCTTTACTGCCTCGGTATCTATCCTTTTGTTCATCAGTTTACAATGTTCTTTATTATCCACAAATGAGTGAGATCATGTGGTGTTTCTCTTCATTGACTGGCTTATTTCACGTAGCATAAGGCTGCCATTTGCAGCAACCTGGATGGAACTGGACAACTTGGATGGAACGGGAGAGCCAAAGAATAAGTAATCTGTGCCAAATATTTGTAGGGAAATGACAAACTCCAGTTTCGTATTCTTCTGCTTTGTCTACACAATGGCATAGCTGATCAGACTTTTAGCAGCAATTCCTGCTCCTGGCATATATCCAGGTTGAAGGTTCCATTTCTGGAGGGGTAAATGTGAGAGGCAACCAATCAATGTTTCTCTCTCCTTCCAGTTGGGTTCATGATCACGTGCAGGTATAGAAAACACACTCCTGATATTTAGAATATTCATAAACTTTTAAAAACAGAGTAAACGCACGAGTGCCTTTTCTAGCATTTTCTGTGAACATGATTTCTTTTACAACCTGCTAAATTTGAGTATGATATATCTTTTTCTTCCCCCCACTCTCTGATCCATGTGGGGTTACCGTCATTTGTAAGCAGCTAAACAGGTTTAAAGACCGTTCCTCGCAGTGGGGGCACGGAGATGAGTTATGGATAATAATAATTCCATGGAGTTTCTTCATGCTCACCTGAGAGGCTGCCATCCTTTCATCTCTAACCACTCCGGCTGACTCTGATTTAATTCCAAACATTTTTTTTTTTATTTTTTCTCTTTCGAAGCAAATTTAAGACTTTGTTTTCTTATGTATGCTCGCTGGAGGTCATGCTGAAAAATGAGCCTCCGAGTATGCTGGGGAGACTATAAAATATGAAACGGTACGAGTTAAGCTTCTAATCTATTATTCCCTTTACATGAAATAGTGCAACCCAGCATGTTCATTGAATTGAAGATTATAAACAACTTGCATAATGCCCAAAGAAAGCTCTTTTCAAATAAGAATTTATCACCGGAATGCTCATTATATGTAATGTTTGCCTTGGAATTAGACATAAGACTAAGCACGGTATCATATTTAGCTGATTCTTCATCTTAAAATACATTTAAGATAATAGGTGGCTCATAAGGAGGAAAATATGCATTTTATGTAGCTTCATAAGGCCTTTCTTGAATGCTAATATATTCACGAATGTCTGCAAACAACTCCATACCATAAACTATGCATATTATGTTAAAATTTCTACAAAGAAGTAATATCTTATTATGTTGCTATAAAGCACGTGATTTGATTATCTTTTTAGTATATTACTTTCTCATTTTTTTAATCTTAGGGCACCCTAGCATATAGCCTTTAAAGCTATTTACTCTCTATATATTTCTAAACTGGTGTTTAAATCACATCATTTCTGCTTCTCTATATACGAGTATTACACCCAGTTCTATTCAGTTTGCCCGAAGTCAAAATATAAGCTTTGATGTGGGAGAGTAAAGAAATGGGTACATATCTCTGATTTTGATCCGCTGTAATAATGTGCATTCTGTGATCCGGGAGACAAGGTCAATCAGAGATGCATTGATTTCACAGTCCTGGATATAATATTAAGGTTAAATGCATAATTTTGATGTCATGCAGTCTTGAGGTACTTATTTACAGTGTTACAAAATACATGACAATGGTCATACTATTTAAGTTCTCTGAGTTTTACAGTATTTTCAGCTGAAAAGTAAGCTTTATGAGGGCAAGTTGTGGATTTGTTTCATTTTATACTTCCCATACCTAGATGGCTACCTGTGTGCACATGATATTAAGCAGTGTCTATTCGATGAATAAATAGAGGAATAAATACAGGTTTAGATGGATTTTGATAAAATAAAGTAGTGCAGTCCAATGCAAGAGATGCATTGCGATGAACCCAGTCCTCAGTGGGCATTTATACACATCAGGTGTACATATGTCCTGATTTCTCCTGTCTGAATGAAGACTTTTTAATATTTCTACATAGCAAGAAACTACCAATTTGAAAATAAATGTTGATTTGGTAAAAAAAAAAAAAGGTCCAACATTATTTGATACCATGAGCATAAAAATCATGGTTACTTGGCTTGTTTTTCACTCTTCAGTTCTATAATCTGGCTTACCTATAGGCACCATTCTATAAGGATACTACTAAATTCCAACTATTTCAGCTATTTATTTCAATTATCAGTTGAGGTTCACCATGTACAGATATCTATCAGGAACAATATCAAAACAGGTTACTTCTGTAACCTTTTATATGTGTCACAGAAGTGTTAGCTGGTAATGCCTGATTGTCATCCTAGAATAATATCAGCATTGTATTTACTGAAACAATGAACACACCTAATTAGACTTAGAATAAGAGACAGACATGACATGGTTTTGTTCTAAAATGAAATTGAAGGCAGTACTCAACTAAGAGTTGGTGAAACCTTTTTATTAAAATAGATTTTATTGACTTTTTACAGAGAGGAAGGGAGAGGGATAGAAAGTCAGAAACATCGATGAGAGAGAGACATCTATTCAGCCGCCTCCTGCACGCCCCAGTGTGGAGATGTGCCTGCAAGCAAGGTACATGCCCCCAACCGGAATCGAACCAGGGACCCTTTAGTGCGCAGGCCGACGCTTTATCCACTGAGAGAATTGGTGAAATCTTGATTGTACGTGGGTCAGGAAGTTATTGTCCTCCGAGCAGAATAATTTAGAACCTCTTCCCCTTTAATTTTCCCAGTTCCCCGATTCTCTCCCATCAGCTCCAAGCCAGGCAATTCCAGGAAAGGGAATAGAATTTAACAATGGCATTCTTTCATTTTTTTCTTCTTACCAGGACTTTCCAAAGGGAATACTGCTATTGCTAGTTCACATTGCTCCTCTTCTCTCTTAAGGGGCAAGAATCCTTTATTACCGGATTGGGATCCGGTCATTCTACTTGCCAAACGATTGGAGAGACAAGAAGACAACTCTGAGAGTTGGGCATGGGAACAGAGCTTTCCAGAATAAAGTTGAGGATCTGGAGCCTTTGGGGTGAGAGGGAAGTAGGTAATAGAAGTGAGATTTTAATATGCTTTGTTGTGCATGGAGTTGTATCACCTTCAGAGTTCTGGAAAACGCAAGTATTAAGTACACATGTTAACACAAACTGCTCCAAAACCGGACCCACCCAGGATTCACAAGGAGATATTCTCTTTTTCTTTTAATAGGAGCCTTACCATTCATTGCAAGGCTCTTTTCAGTGACTGTATCTGCAACAACTCATCATTCAATCGTTAGTTATGGAGTGCTTTAGGCTCTACACATCCCGGAACTAAACTGCCTGAAACCAAAACTGTTTCCTCTTTTCTAGTTCAAATGCTGCTTTTTATATTAAAAAAAAAAATGTATTCTTACTTCTTCTTAGGTGTGGCTTCTTCCCATTACTCTGTTGTGTTTCTCAAAATTGTCCCTTATTGCCAAGATGGGGAGAGTTTTCCTATAAGCCGAACTTTTGATCAAGAGAATAACTTCCTGGTAGCGTCTAGTGTGATTGAACTTCCCAGTGTGCACAGCGTCCAAGCTCTGTGATCATCCTCCTGACGCCGTAGTAAGCAAAATACTCGCTGCCCATTGGGTTTTATTTTATTTTGTTTCCTTCTCTTTCACTGCATTTTCCTTTCCATGCATCAGGGGTCCTCATTTTAGTTAAGGGTATCAGAATAACCTAGAGGAGCTGAAACCGGTTTGGCTCAGTGGATAGAGTGTTGAAAGGTCCCAGGTTCGATTCCCATCAAGGGCATGGACATTGGTTGTGGGCACATCCCCAGTAGGGGGCGTGCAGGAGGTGCCTGATGATGTCTCTCTTTCTCATCCATGTTTCTGGCTTTCTATCCCTTTTCTTTCCTCTCTGTGAAAAATCAATAAAATATATGAGGACCAGGCCATTGGTCCTGGTCCCCGCCCCCAGTTTCTGTTTCAGTAACTGCCTGGTAGGACCTGGGAACCTGCATTTCCAACAAGTTCCCAGGCGATGCTGATGCCATACAATGGAAATGACCATGCCTGTTCAACAAAGTTGAGGATGATGCAGTCATCACTAGCATCTTGCTGTCCACTAGTACCCAGGTTGTCCAAAAAAAAAAACAACCCCAAAATCCTGGCAATTTGAGCAGTTATACTCTATGGGAGAAAATGACCATCGTGGTGATTAAAAACTAAAATTAGCCGAGACCGGTTTGGCTCAGTGGATAGAGCGTCGGCCTGAGGACTGAAAGGTCCCAGGTTTGATTCCCATTGGGGGCATATACCTTGGTTGTGGGCACATCCCCAGTAGGGGGCGTGCAGGAGGCAGCTGATCGATGTCTCTCTCTCTCATGGATGTTTCTGACTTTCTATCCCTCTTTCTTCCTCTCTGTAAAAAGTCAATAAAATATATTAAAAACAAAACAAAACAACACACACAAAAACAAAACACAAAATCTAAAATTAACATTCATCTTTCAAAAGAACAAATCTCCATAATATATCCAAGCAATAGCTCAGGCCCTTCTACTTGTCCATCATCTCTGAAGAAGACATTTCTTTGGAGTTAACTTCATGACATGGAACAAATACACAGAGCATGAAGATGCCAGGCTTAATATTTAGACTCATGTGAAACTATCATTCACCCATGTTTTTATAAATCCCCATTTTAATCTAGTTATTGTACCAGCGTCGGTCTACCCCTGGAAGTAAAAAAGCGTCATCCATTCACTGTTCATCAGGCGAGGCAGTATTTCCTTTTATTTGTCCTAAACTTGCCTGATCCATGTGATAGCAGGAAGTCTCATTTAACCCTTGAAATATAGAATTGGTCTTTGTTTATGTCGTTACAGCTGAGGGGACTCGTGGCAGTCTATAAGAACTGCTAGGTGCTAGAGTTTCACTACATTTATTTAGGGGCATAAACCTGACAAGTTGGCATCTTTTTATAACTATTATCTATCACAACACCCTCTGTGTTGCACTTTATCACCAGATCAGCATCGGTACTCCCACATTAAAACGGAGCAAGATCTGCGCGTACTTGTACAAACAAACTGCAACTATCTCCCTCAACTGAAACTTTCCTCTGACCTTGAAAATCAAGAGTCAGGTTGAACAGTAGGTGGGGATTAGCATGTAACCACCCCAATAAGGAGAAAGCATGTTTGCTGTCATCTGGAAGATCCTGTGATGCAGAATAGCAATAGATGATGTTAAACAACGGCCCTTAGATGCTTTCATATTTCATGTGGCCCTCAATTTCAGGCGATATTAGAATATGAGAATCATCTGGAAATCATGCAGTACCCAATGTTACTTTGCATCTAAAAATGCTTTATAAGGGCCACATTAAAAAGCTCCTGAAATCATGAATGGCTGGTAAAGAATGATGTGAGTGGCCTAAAGCAGAGGGTCAGAAACTCAGCTGTACAAATTCACCAACATTGGGAGCATTGGGGGAGGGGGCACATATGTGTTCAAGAAGGGACGGAGGGGGGTAACTGAAGTCTTTTGGGGTATCCTCTTAAGAATCCCTATGGCCGAGACCATTAAAAATATATATAAAAAATAAAAAATGTGTGTGTGTGTATGTGTGTATGAGAAAGAGAGAGAGAGTGAGAGAGAGAGAGAGAGAGAGAGAGAGAGAGAGAGAGAGAGAGAGAGAGAGACTTGTGCATTCCAAGCCCTCAAATGTAAAGTTGGCTCAAATTGTTTACTCTAAGGCGATTGTCTACTTACACTTAGGCATTTAAAGTTTTTAACCATCCTCTTTTCTCTTCTACATGATGAAACATCCATTGTAATTGTCATGGTTCACAAAAGAAAGGGCCGGACTCTCACTATAACATACGCCAGGCTTATTGAACAACCTGTTACCATATTGACATCTTGGTGTTATTATTTTCATCATCACTATTTAGTGCTATTGGTAAATGTGAGAGCATTCTGGAAATGCCAAGTAAGATAAGCCTTTGCTTTTACTTTACGATAACACACTTTGATAAGCCGGAGATGGATATTGACCACGAGAAACAAACAACCATTATCCTTCAGTTTCTTATGTGAACGTAATGCGGACATAATTGTAGTGATTTGTACATAATCTTCAACTCAGTAAGTAGGCTGGGTTACCATAAATCAAGTAAAAGAAATGTAATGGATTGCCATTTGTGCTCTGAGGGTTCACGTTTATTTATCTGCGAAGATTAAGATTTTAATGCATTTGATTTATTAAAGAACGTGGCGCTTTTCCAATTGCTCTCCTGCAAATATGCAGAAGTTATTAAAACTCCTGCTGAAATAAATAACCACCGAGGAGCGTGCTGTCACACCAGACCGCATTTGGCACCATTCCCTGAGCACTGGTGTTCTTTTATATTCTTGCCCTTTTGTTCAATTTTATATATTTTTAAGGGTGAGCATTTTCTTCATATCTTTCAATCAATGACTCATGTGTTGATATCATGCAAAACACTCATTCTTCTGTGGTTGTCCAGCTTCTCTAAACAGATCTCCTTTCTCCAATCCCTGTGCCTATAGCATCACGCTCATTAAAAAAAAAAAAAAAAAAAAAAAAAAAAAAAAAAAAAAAAAAAAAAAAAAAAAAAAACAAAACAGAACTGCAGAAGTTGTGTCACGATGTAAAACAAAATTGTTCGCATACGTGTGAATTTATATTCAATTTCACTGCTCATTGTGGAAAGCATTGAAATGTACAAAAGAAGTAACATATATGAGGACTGGGAAGAAGTTTAGACAAAGGTAGTATACCTGAGGTAGCTGAGGGTAAAGGAACACACACTCAATGTGTCAAAAATATGTCGCACAAGCATTGAGTTGAAGAGTGGACAGAGCAAGGATGAATATGTGATTTCCTGTTATAAAACCTCAGAGAGTTCATTCAATGTGAATAAAGTAGCTACTTAGAAAACTAGAGGGCTTTCTTGCACCTAAAAGACACTTCCCCTGCGTGGTCATAAAGAGCAAATGGGCCAGGACCGGTTTGGCTCAGTGGATAGAACTTCTGCCTGTGGACTGAAAGGTCCCGGGTTCGATTCCCGTCCGGGGCATGTATCTTGCTTGCGGGCACAACTCCAGTAGAGGGCGTGCAGGAGGCAGCTGGTCGATGTCTCTCTCATCGATGTTTCTGACTTTCTATCCCTCTCCCTTCATCTCTGTAAAAAATCAATAAAATATATATTAAAAAAAAAGAGCAAATGGAATGATGGAGTGGACAGGAGCAAACAATATGACCGCATTCCAATAATCACTGTGACTAAGTCACTGTCCACTGCACAACTACCAAGTAGCCTGTGTAGCTAAGGAGCAGGACGAGAAGAATCCCAGGAATGGCCTGGGGAAGAGTACAAGGTGGACAGACACTCAGGGACGTCCTGCTGTCTTCCTGACACTGTAATGGCTGCTTTCTATTACATTACCGCATTTGGTACCCAGAAAAAATCTGTAATGTAACTACTATTCCAATATTTTAATTTTAATTGTTTATTGTTTAAAATATGATATGTCTTCTTTTTCCCCAATGACCCCTCTCTGGCCACGCCTACCCCGTCACATGTCATCACCCCCTATTGTTTGTATCCGTTGGTTATTTTTTTAAAATATATTTTATTGATTTTTCACAGAGAGGAAGGGAGAGGGATAGGAAGTCAGAAACATCGATGAGAGAGAGACATCGACCAGCCGCCTCCTGCACACCCCACAGTGGAGATGTGCCCGCAAGCAAGGTACATGCCCCCGACCGGAATCGAACCCGCAGGTCGACGCTCTATCCACTGAGCCAAACCGGTCTGGGCCCGTTGGTTATGTTTATGTACATGCAGAAAGTCCTTTCATCCGCACCCACCCAACTCCAATGTTTTCATTAAGAAATTGAAAGTCCAGGAAATAGAAATAATTTGTTCGAGGTAATGCAGCAAGCATCAGAGCAAGATCAGAACTCAGGTAAATGAGTTCATTGTTTTCACCAGATCCAGACAATTTGGAAGAAAAACAAACCCAAAAACAAAAATAAAATAAAATAAAATAAAATAAAATAAAAACATTAAAAGGCAGATCCCATTAATTTCAAGATACTGTATGATAGAAAAAATTGAGATTATGGTGAAAAAAGAGTGCTTCAACCATAACCCCAGACATAATAAGTATATGGTCTCCTAAATATAACTTGAATTATATGTATATATGACTTCAAGTTAACATCAAAAAATAGAATGTAGGCAAGGGTTTAAGCTAACGAAAATACATATTAACAGGCAAGATAAGAAACTATTTCCTAATTCAGGTTTACTGCTTTATTAATATAAACACTGCTATATCCTTTCAATTTTCCATATAAGATGGCTCTTTATTGCTATTATAATATTCATATGTAGAACAATATTCAAATTAGTTATAGTTTCCTTATCTTTAAAAGGGATTGATGGTGCTGTGTATCTATTCCTAGTCAAACATCAATATAAAAAAAATATTACATGTGTTCAAACAAAAACTAGTATATTACTGCTTCCTTATTTCTATTTTCAAACAGGATATTATCAGTTTCCCCATGCACCTTGTGTATTTATTGAATCACATGTTAAGTAAGTTGTTGTCAAGCAATTATTTTTAAGCAACAGCACAGAGGCCTCTCTCTGCTAAGACGTGACACCAGGTGTGATGTAGTCACTGGTGAAGAGTTGAACTTAGTTATTCATGACTTATTTGAGCAAAATGAAAAACCCATGAGCATACAACACTATGGAGTTTTGGACAAAATCACCGAGAAAACCCAAGACCATATTAGAAATGTTGCTCGGAGATGCTACCAAACTAAACACTTCCATTTTTAATGCAAACGTATACCCACACACACACATTCACACACAGTGTACTGTCCTGAAGTTTGAATTAAAAATGTATGTGTGTTAAAATCATATCCATGCCATTTCTGCATGTGAACTCAATTTTCACAGAGTGAGAACAAAGTGATTATGATATTGACATTCTGAAGTCCCCAATGCATCCCCCCATACAACACTTACAATGACACTGAGGGTGAATTATTGTCATTTTCTCAATCTAAGTAGAGCCATTTTGGTATAAGAATATACACGTTATTTTGGAAACATGTTAGATAAGAAAAAAGAGTTTCCATCACTTCCTTTAAACCACTCTCAGGCCCCAACCAAATATTTACACTATAATTAAAAATAGGAAGGCTCAATATTGACCCTATAGTGCTTTGCAATTATTATAATCCTGCTCAAATTAAGTGGAATTAAATGTCATATTTAAAGACAAGAAACAAATGCTATGAATTGATTTGATTTTACAAGTACTGAGTATGAGAAATATTGTATGTAAAAAAAAAAAAAAAAAAAACACTTCCCCTTCCTTCTTTCCTGAGGTATGGCTGTGGACAATACAACTGTAATTTATAGAATGAGCGTGTTTGTAGTGTAAAGATAAAACCACACTAATGCAAATTGTAATGAAATTTAACAGACGGAAGCCCCCGTTCCATTTTGTTTATAGAGTGTTGTCCGGAATGTGAGAGTAGACTCCTGTAGAAATCATTTCTAGAACTGCAGAGATCTGACAGGAGCGCGGCTCAATAGAGTGTGCCTAATTCATTCCAATTCACAGCGTAATGCATTTCAATCCACACGGCGAGGCATTCTATTCTCCAACAGGAGAATCCAATCTCGCTGATGCTTAGTAGAGTTGAAACAAACTCACAGCACCAGAAAACTGACAATGTCTATTTTGCTAAGTAGAGAAATGCTTTAAATATTTTTTCTTCCCCCATTGCGTTGTAAGCCCGGCTATGCCTTATTTATCAAACCATACATTGCGATGCGATGCCTCACGCTGCGTAGAAGACCACAGTCATTGATATTGGAAGCCTTTCGCTCTTCTCCTGGTAATTAAAACTGGTTAAGAGTCAGCCCTGACACTTGTCTGATTTTCTGGAACAGGTTGAAAAGCCTAATTATAGTCAGATGTTTCAAGCTTCGGGAAACCAATTTAGTGTGTGCCATGAGCAACTAACTGGCTTACCGGTATTGGAAATGTTCGAGGGAAATACACTCTCACATACAATATCAATCATTAAATGTCATCCTATATCTTTAGCAGTTTGATTTCGTGTTAGATATTACACTTTCAGATTCTCTCTTTTTATATATCTTTTTTTCCTGATATGTATACATTTATCTATATCTGTATCTATATCTATATCTATATCTATATCTATATCTATATCTATATCTATATCTATATCTATATCTATATCTATATCTATATCTATATCTCTATATCTCTATCTCTATATCTCTATATTTCTATCTCTATATCTATATCTATATCTATATCTATATCTCTATATCTCTATATCTCTATATCTATATCTATATATCTATATATCTCTATCTCTATATCTATATATATCTATATCTATATATCTATATTTATAGATATATAGATATATATCTATATAGATATATATCTATATCTATATTTATAGATATAAATATATATATATATATATATATTTATAGATATAGAGATATATAGATATATAGATATATCTATATTTATAGATATAAATATATAGATATATATCTATATCTATATTTATAGATATATATCTATATCTATATTTATAGATATAAATATATAGATATAGAGATATAGAGATATAGAGATATAGAGATATAGATATATAGACATAGATATAGAGATATAGAGATATAGAGATATAGAGATAGATATAGATATAGATATAGAGATCTATATCTATATATATCTATATCTATGTATAGATATAGATATATATAGATATAGATACAGATATAGATATAGATATAGATATATAACTTGCACTGATTCTTAGATTATTGTGGGAATTCTGTCTCCCTATAAAATCCCTATTTTCCAAGTAAGAAGTAGATTAAATGCAGAAAGGAAAAAAAACCACAGCAATAAATTGGCCAGTGGCTTTGTAGCAGGAAGGAAAGAATTTTAATTCACGGGATTCTGGCAGTGGCAAATTAGTTCGTGAATTCTTTTAAGGGGGAAAAAAAACAGAAAGAAAAAATAATGTTGCACAAAAAGGAGCTTCGTAAAAATCTGCTGAAATGGCAGGATGAGCTCTGCATTGGGCTTGATGCTCTGCTTTTCACCAAAGACAAAACTGGGTCAAAGGAAAGATAGAAAAAAAAATTTCAATGTTTAAATATTTCAAACTTTTTCCTTGAAAGCTGATTTATTCCGCCTGAGGCTGGAAGGGGCGCATGGACCTTGAGTTCCTTTTATGCATTTGTCACGTGGAAAGTCACGATGAGAAGGACGGCCGGAGTCCCTCAGGTTTGTAGACACCGCAGTCTACTCAGGACCGGTTTACTCCAGAAACGCACACACACAAAAACACATTATTCGACCATCAACCCGTCACACACACCAGCTCCATTTTATACACTGGGCTGTTGAAACTGAAAAAATGTTTAACAGAACTTTTAAGTTCACCCCAGAAATTGTAGCTGAGCTGAGGATTACTTTTCCAGCCTGGTGATTGTATCCCGTGAATAACTTTCCAATATGGTGATATTTTCTCTGAATGATAAACTAGGCATTAAAAGAGGAGAAACTCTTTAGAAATTTAATTAGAGTCACATCTTGCTCATTAAATTACATGGATTCGAGATACAATGTCATTTGCAGCCAATCTTTCCAACATACAATTTTCTAGGTAATTATAGTGCTTTTTTATAACAAAAATGCCAATTTGATGTTAAATGATTGTACTGTGTCAACAGTAGACTAAACGAAGTGGTAAAACTTCTTCCTTAATGAAGGAGAGGTGATTATGTGTTCAGCCAGCAAACATATATTGAGTACCTACAAAATATATCAGGCGATGTGTAAGATACTGAGTCAAGACACATGAGTAAGGCAAGAATTGTGACAGCCTTCTAGAAGAGATAGACAAATCAAGAAACATGATGATTTGCATCTCTTGGATGATTAGTGACTCTAAACATGTTTTCATATGTCTCTTGGCCTTCCTCCTGTTCTCTTTCAAAAGGTATCGTTTTAGATACTTTGCCCATTTTGTGATTGGATTATCTTTCTTTTGTTAAGTTGTATGAGTTCCCTGTAAATGTTGGAGCTTAAACCCGTAGAGGAGATATCATTGGCAAATATATTCTCTTATGCAGTGGGCTTTCTTGTTGTTTTGTTGATGATTTCTTTTGCTGTACAGAAGCTTTTTATTTTGATGTAGTCCCATTTGTTTATTTTCTCTTTAGCTTCCATTGGCCTAGGAACTGTATCAGTGAAGAAATTGCTCCCGCATATGTCTGAGATTTTGCTACCTGTGGATTCCTCTAAGATTTTTATGGTTTCTGGTCTTAAAGGACGTTTAAGTCTTTTATCCATTTTGAGTTTATTTTTGTGGATGGTGTAAGTTGGTGATCCAGTTTCATTTTTTTGCATGTAATAAGTCCAATGTTCCCAATACCAATTATTAAAGGGATTGTCTTGACTCCATTGTATGCTCTTGCCTCTTTTGTCAAATATTAAATGAGCAGAGTGGTCTGGGTTGATTTCTGGGTTCTCTATTCTATTCCATGGGTCTATACGTCTGTTTTTATGCCAGTACCAGCCAATTTTGAGAACAGTGGCTTTGTAATACAGTTTGATATCTGGTCTTGAGATCACTCCTAGTTTGTTCTTCTTTCTCAGGATTGCTGTGGCTATTCGGGGTCTTTTTTTATTCCAGGTGAATTTTTGGAGAGTTCTTTCTAGGTCTGTGAAATATGCCATTGGTATTTTAATGGGGAGTGCACTGACTCTGTAGATTGCTTTGGGTAGTATGGACATTTTAATGAGGTTGATTCTACTAATACATGAACATGGTATGTTCTTCCATCTGTGTATGTCTTCCTCTGTCTCTTTTTCCAGAAAATGAAAACAACAATGAGGTGTCATATTACACCTGTCAGAATGGCTATCATCAACAAATTAACAAATGAGAAGAGCTGGTGAGGATGCGAAGAAAAAGGAACCCTCATACATTGCTGGTGGGAATGCAGACTGGCGCAGACACCATGGAGAACAGTATGGAGCTTCCTCAAAGAACTAAAAATGGAACTCCCATTTGACCCAGTGATCCCACTTCTAGAAATATATCCCAAGAAACTAGAAACACCAATTAGAAAGGATATATGTACTCCTATGTTCATAGCAGCACAATTTACAGTAGCTAAGATTTTGAAACAGCCTAAGTGCCCATCAGCAGATGAGAGGATTAAAAAACTGTGGTACATCTACACAATGGAATACTACACTGCTATAAAAAGGAAGGAACTCCTACCATTTGCAGCAGCATGGATGTTCTTGGAGAGCATTATGCTAAGCAAAATAAGTCAGTCAGGGAAAGATAAATATTACATGGTCTCACCAATTTGTTGAATATAATAAATAACATAAACTAATGAACAAAAACAGATTGAGAGACAGAGAAGCATGGATCAGATACTCAAACCTCAGAAGGAATGTAGGGGAGGGAAGGGGTAAGGGAGAGAGATCAACCAAAGGACTTGTGTGCATGCATATAAACATAACCAATGAATACAGACACTAGGGGGGTGAGGGCATAAGCGGGGGTTAGAGGAGGCAATGTGGGGATAGGGGTACATAAGTAACACCTTAATCAATAAATAAGGAAATAAAAAAAAACACTTGTCTACAGGTATTGTGGGAGTGCATGCATGCACCTAACTCAACAAAAGAGGGGACTTGATGGGTTAGTCACATGATTCTCAGATAATATAACCAGTTATTCTTTCATGTATTCAGTTATGATTTAATAATCACCTGCTAATTGTTAGAAATTATTTCCACATATGCAATAGTGAAAAAATTAAGTTCCATCATACCAATTATGCTATAGAAGACAAACAAGAAATACAGTAAGCAGATACATATCTGTATACATAAAAGCCAAGTGACCTGAACGACCAGAACAACTGGAATGATGAGAACAACCAGAACTTCCAGAACGACCAGTCGCTATGCCGCACACTTCGGCCAGCCAACCAGTCCAATAGGGGTGGGGCCGGCCAGCCAACCTCCTTCAGCCCCTCCTCCTGGCTGGCCAGACCAGATCGGCCCCAATCAGGACGTGCCAGCCAGATCCCATCTGTGCACGAATTCAGGCACCGGGCCTCTAGTATATTATCATTTCAAACAAAGAATTAAGATAAAATGTTACTTGATTTTGGCAAAAGGGCTAAAACCTGAGAAACAGACAATTTAGATTGAGGGGTCAGTGAAATCTACTTTGTAAATCTGGCATTTGAGCATATATCACACGCCTGAGATGCGTTCATGAGGCTGAGGTGTAGAAGAGTGGGCCAGGGTACAGTAGCCACATGTGAGAAATCCCTGTGGTAGAAATGAGCCTGGCATGTTGTGGGAAGTGCTATGAAATGATTGTGCCATAATCAGAAGTAAGCCTTTAGAGAATTTCTAATAGGAAAGTGACATAATCTCATTTAAGAGAAATATGGCCTCTTACTGCATTGTCTCAACAATTATATAACACAACAAAATTTACTCTTCAGCATCCTAAATGGATTAATAATTGGTTCTCAGTCTGTAGACACAGTGTAGCTATGTCTTGAATCCACTACATAAAGTGAATATGCTGACTATGATACACTTATTAATAATGACCTGGTTCCAAGTCTGTGTAATTACAGCCTCCAGGGGAACTTCAGAGATATATATTTTAAATCCTGACAAATATAAATGTAAACTACCGTTTCTCTGTAGGTATAGTAATCTAATAATGAGGAACACAGACTCAGCGGCAAGTAGAATCAGGTTCATATCTAGGCTTTGTCACTAAAAAGGTGAAGCACATTGGACAGGTGTCTTACCTCTGTCAATTTTAGTCCCCTCATGTCTAAAATGAGGACAACGAGGACTTTGTGTGAATACACTGACATGAGGTATCTAAAATTTAGTATATGGTATCAACTAGTGTGTAGTAAATGTTCACTCAATATTAGCTATTACTATAATGTATACAATGAATATATTATTATTACTACTAAAGACCTGGTGCACACATTTGTGCATGATTGGGGTCCTGAGGGGAGTATGGGGAGGGGGGCAGGATGCTATAAGCCCTTCAGGCAGGTGGTGGGACTCCCTTGCTGGCCTGGGATCTGGATCCATCCCACTGAGGTGCTCACCAGCTGTCAGGAGCCACCTGGCAGGTGCTTTTATGTCCTTTCTTCCTTGTGGAGCATCTAGGGAGGGGAAGCAGCCACAGGGCCTGCGAGTAACTTCTAGAGTCTGGTGGCACTGTCAGGCTTGTGCCAGTGGCACTGGTCCATTGGTGCCTGGCCCATTCTCTGGAGATTGGACCTGCAGGATAATGAGGGAGGGAGTGGCTGCTTCCAGGCTGGTGGCCACCGAGATGAGTCTGCCAGCTGAGCGGCGCTCCCACTGTGGGAGTGCACTGAACACCAGGGGCAGCTCTGGCATTGAACAGCTGCCCCTGGTGGTCAGAGTATGTCATAGCAACCTGTTGTTCCGGTTATTTAGTCATAATGAACGGTCACTTAGGCATATATATATATAAACATGTCCAAATATTCAAATATATTTGATGACATAGGATCTTTTAGTCAACAAATACATATGTGAATAAACTCTTTGCCCGGTACAGTGCAACACCTTGCAGATACAATGGGAAATAAAAGTTTGGGTTCCAGGGACCTGAGGATTTAATAAATTCATGATAAATGCATGATTAAAATAAGACTGATGGGTATATGGGTATTAATAATAGCACCTAAGTGAGCCTTAAGAGATAAGAAACTTTCTGGAGAAAGTTTTATAGCTTGACTAGGAGGTATTCTGGTTAAAGGTGAGAGGAAGGAGGAGACGAGAAGAAGAGGAGATAATTGGAGAAAGGAAATTAACAATGATAAAGGACTAAAATTAACACAGTATACATATATATGTATAAATGTATACATATTTATACATATATATGTATATATACATATATATACACATATGTATATGTATACATGTGTATATATATGTAAATGTAATTTAGTGGAACCAACAAAGTTATGAGTTACAGATCTGTGATTATAAAAATGCTAATCCTTTGACCTGTTTGGGTGGCACAGTTCCTTGGAGCTTTGCCCCTTACAGCAAAACATTGTAGGTTCGATTCCAGATCAGGGCACATAGTGTGGGTTCATTCGATCCCTGTTCAGGAACCTATTGATGTTTCTCACCAATTAAAGTTTCTCTCTCTCTTTCTCTCTCTAAAAAAAAGAAATCAATCAAAAATATTCTTGGGTGGATTATGCCACAATGGGATAAGAGTTTTGGAGGTAGGAGTGAGGATAGTTTGCATGTAGGAGAGAGATGAATATTATGGCTAGATACACTCATATATGTACACTATCCACATTTTATCTATCTGAACGTGCTATCTTCTCTGACCATCAAGAGGTGGAGACTATATCCTTTCTCTGATGAGCGACAGGACACAGCAAAAATGACCCTATTTCATTTCCAAGCGGAGACCAACCAACCCAGCAGCTTCCATTTCAGTTTTGTGGAAGAAATAACCCTAAATCCATAACACTGTGAGAAATTCCAAACTCCCCATGAAAAAGACGCTTGTGGGGAAAATAAGGTGTCCGATATGTGAATGGAACCTTCGATCCTCCAGCTCAGCTGCTCGCTAAGTGAATGACCCAGTCACAATAACAAAAACCGCTCTTCTCTCCATGTCCAATTTCCGACCTAGAACGTTCTTATCATTAGTAAAATTGTGTTGATTTAAGCTACTGTGTTTTGGGGTGGATACTCTATAGTCATAGATAAACTAAGCAGCTTTTATAGATATAAAAATTATTCAGAATAGCTTTGTGTTTTCTCTGTCAAAGGTTACAACCACAATCGTGGGGACCTTTCATTTTAAAAAGACAAAAATTAGAAATATCCCAAATCTTCATTAATAGTGGAAACAATAAAATGTGGCATGTCCATGCAATATAACATTACAGAACCATAAAAAACAAACAAACAAACAAAAACAAACAAACAAAAACAACAACAAACTACTACTATTTTACTCAGGAATCTGAATGAATCCCACAAGCACAGAAATGATGGGAGGAAGCCAGATACAAAGCAGAGCACAGTGAGTGATTTCATTCATTCATCATTCATGTGACAGGTCAGAATAATGGCTTCCATTACAGTGTGGTGCATTCACTGGTAAACAACACTGGCTAAACTTTTGATGTTGAAAATATTCTAATCCTTCAGTTGAGTTGAACATTTTACTGTGTTAATTATCCTGCATGTTACACCTGATTATTTTTTTTAAACTATTTTAAACTCCAACATATTAAGAAAATACATACAGCCAAGACCGATTTGGCGCAGTGGATAGAGCCTCGGCCTGCGGACTGAAAGGTCCCAGGTTCGATTCCGGTTGGGGGCATGTACCTTGCTTGCTGGCACATCTCCAGTAGGGGGCATGCAGGAGGCACCTGATCGATGTCTCTCTCATTGATATTTCTGACTTTCTATCCCTCTCCCTTCCTCTCTGTAAAAAATCAATAAAATATATTAAAAAAAGAAAACACATACAGAACATTCACATACTCAAATATAACTAAAAAAGCAACTTGAAATCAGAAAGTTTAAGCAACTTGCCCACACTCATGTTGCAAGACAGTAGTAAATATTGTCTCAATGTCCTGCCTTTGGTTGTCGATATTTCCTTAGAGTCCAGTAGTGTCCATAACATGAAAATATTTTTTATTTTTTAAATATATTTTTTATTGATATTTTACAGAGAGGAAGGGAGAGAGACAGAAAGTCAGAAACATATTTTTTATTGATTTTTTACAGAGAGGAAGGGAGAGAGACAGAAAGTCAGAAACATTGATGAGAGAGAGACATCGATCAGCCGCCTCCTGCATGCCCCACTGTGGAGATGTGCCCGCAAGCAAGGTACATGCCCCCAACCGGAATCGAACCTGGGACCCTTTAGTCCGCATGCCGACGCTCTGTCCACTGAGCCAAATCAGTCTCAAAAAATTTTGTCCGATTACTATATTTTCTTGAAAGGGAGAACGTACATAAAAGTGTGAAGTCCCGATTAGGGGGTCTATGACAAGTACTGAAGAGATACCACGTGCTTTAAGTCACAAAGTTTTACAGAAAGTAACTACAGGTTGTTGGGAAAACTCATAAGCCACCGCAAATGTGTGGAAGGGAAGATGCTTTCTAAGGACCGTGCCTTATAGGGAAGCTGAACTTCTGTTGTCTAGACAATAACCATGGCGAGAGACTTTAAATCACCTTGAATAGTACTGTGCCAGGAGACCTTTCCATGACCTGACATTTTCTCACCACCATCTAAATGTTGTGCGTATTAGAGAAAGCATATCCATGATCTGAACTGATTTTAGTTCACAAGAGGTTCCATTTGTTTTTATTGAGGTTAATGGATCTGCGAATACAGATCCATTAACCCCAGAATTTTTAAATGTTAAATCAGCAGCTTTAAATAAATGTTAACATGAGACACCAATTACAGATACTGTAATACCAACGAAAGGGCAAGATTTGGAGCATTGCCTAGCAAGAATATGTTAAAAATTCTGAACTCCTTTATTAGCAAGATAAAAATGATGTAAAGATGGTTACTCTTTTGTTGGATCCAGGCCAATAAACATAAATTATTTCCCCTTTAAAAAATGCACTTCGCCGATAGCCAGAGAGTCTCTAGGAGACTCTGTGTTTCCCAACTTCCATAGAATTATGGTTATTGTTATTAATGTCACCATTACTGCGCCTGCAACGCCATTACTGCATTAAGGAATTGATTTACTCAGATCTTATGGCTGTAATTACCACATGCTCTCATGAAACAGTGCATCGCCAGGGTGCACGCAGCTGTGCTAAGACAGTGGTCCTGCACGCTGTTGCCCGCAGGCCAGCATTGAGACTTATTTCGCTCTACTTTCAATCGTTTTGCATCAACTCTGTATCCTAAGTTGTATTGATATCGGACCTGTGTTGTGGTCAGAGTTTTATTACAATAAAGAGGATTGCATTGAACTCAGCGTGCATTTACGGGATTCTTCTTATGGACCTAAGTAGCCCTATTCTCAAGTGACACTCTGTCTCTGGGGATGTCTCAGTGGCTAGAACCATGCTGTCCTGGGGCGTGTTCCAGATTTGGTCAGTGGTTGAGAAACTCCTTCATTCATTTATGCCCAAATTTCTTCACTCATTAAGTTGGCATGTCATTACTATCTCATGGAGTTTTTATTGAGATGTTAAAAATATAACAACACTATATGGGCTACTTAAGTAATGCTTCATAAAGAATAATTATTGTTAAAGACATATCTTTAGAAAAATGCTATAAGATATGATTAGCAGATAAGACTATAGAACTATAAAAAGACATTATAAAGAAAGCTAATATATGTAGGATAGTAGGATGGTGATTGCCTTCCTTTCCACAATTATGCTTTCTATTTTGAGGCAATTTAATTTTCCCAATATCTGTATAGTAAGATAATTTTGTTATATAAGAAATAATCTAACATGTACTCTTAGATAATGGAGTTTCAGTGACTATAGGAATGCTTAAGCCCTGTTTTTGGTCAAATGCATGGTCTACTTTGTAAATGTTGCATGTAGGTTAAAGAATGGGCATAATCTTTGAATTAGAAATATACATTTCTTTCTTTTCTTAAATATCTTTCTACTGTTTTTTTTTTTTTGAGAGAGAAAGAAAAGGAGAGGGAGAGAGATAGAAACATTGATGAAAGAGAAGTACCATCAATTGGCTGCCTCCTGCATGTCCTGCACTGGGGATGGAGACCTGAACCTGGGTATGTGTCCTGACTAGGAATCAAACCAGTGACTTCTTGATTCATGGGTCAATGCTCAACCACTTCCACCCCAGCCTGTCTAGATTTCTTTCTGTCTCTGTCTCTTATACCATAGATACATTTTATGCATACATTTCATATCTTAAACATCTATTTGTCTATTCTTATACTGATCTGTAAAATAAATACTTGAATCCTTTAATTCAGGCCTTCAAGATTTCTATTTCTTTTTATATTGGATCTATTACTTTCTGTGAGTGTTGCATTGAAATCTTGAAGTAGAATTGTAGGTTACCCATATCTCTTCAGTCCTGACAACTGAAGCTTTATATTCTTTAAGGCAACTGCTGGGTGTATTCAAGTTTATGCTGATTATAGACTTTAATATTTTAGTCTTCTTACCAGAATATCATATAGTTTCCTCTTGAGCTATTTTTCTTAAATCTTCTTTTGTCATATTGGATTGTTATTACTGTTTTCCAGAGGGATATTCTTATTTAGGGCATTTTTGTCTACATTCTTATGTGTTTTTCTTTTAAATATGTCTTTGTAGACAATATGTTGTTAGATTTTGTTTTCGTTTATTTCATTTCATCTACTTTGAGAGACTAAGTCCTCTAATTAAGGAGTTTAACCTATTTATATGGACAATATTTCTGTTGATTAAAATAAATCCCTTTATCCTTAACTATTGCCTTCTGGAAAAGTTCCTTAATTTGATCTTTCAACACACTAATTCATTTTTTTTTTTCAGTTTGATTCTCCTAGCTATTTAGCTCATTGATTGTGTTCTATGTTGTAATTACTACATTTTCATATTTTCTATTGATTTGCTTTATGACTTATTATTCTTGTTTCATTTACCCTTATTGTCCTTATATATTCATGTTACATTATATTCTCAGTCTTCTGTTCCAATTATTCTCCCTTTGATGTTTACTTCGGTATCTTTTAAAATATTTTTTGTACTTCTTACATATCTGGTTTGGGCCTGTGAATTCATGCGTTTCTGTATGGGCTATTTTTTTCTATCTGCTAATACATACTATAGGCCCAGTGCACAAAATTCATGCACTGGGTGGGGGTAGTGATTGCTGGTTTAGTCTTGGGGATTGGGCTTAAACCAGCAGTCAGACATCCCTCTCACAATCCTGGATCGCTAGCTCCTATTCACTCAGGCCAGGCTCTAATCTGTATCCTTTTTGTTGAATTTTAAGGAAGGGGAGTGGAGGGATGCACCTTAGAATGGAGGGCCTTGTGGTCCCTGAGAATTTCCCTTGATCCCTTCTATGTTTGCCTCTTTACCTGATAACTCCTCTTCTCAGGCTTTTCTTTAAAAAAACCTCAGGAAAAAGCACTTTACTAGGAGAGTCTTTCTAGTTTTTAATTTTGATAAATCCTGCTTATTTTCTACCAGCACAACTGAAATGGGGAAATAAATAGAAAGAGACATAACTTGTAATTAGGTAATTAGAATTCCTAACGCCTAGTCAAAATCTTTATTCCAAGAATTTGGTAAGAAAAATGGGGTAAAATATACACTCTTTAAAAACAACACAATACAACAATATACTTAAGTTCACTTGGCATCCATCAACGGTGTTTGTGGCCATAGAATCTAGAGCTACTTGATTACTTCCTGGTTCACACAGGCATCATATATTATAAATTAAATATGTATTTCAATCAGAAAGGTTATTTGTTACTTTTTATGGGAAAATTGACTTACAAACTGTCAGATTATATTTAAAAATAATGTCATAAACTATGTCAGAGGTAATAGTTTCTCAGTGATTTTACAAAGTTGACAAATAAATCTCCAGCTACACCAAAACATGAAGTTAATACATGTAGGAGAGGTAAGCAGTAATACTTATGTATTCATTCATTTATTCATTCATCATTCCTTCATCCATTCAATGACTTACCAAACATTCAGTACTCTCTCTTGGCAGACTGTTCTAGGAGTTGGAGACTACAAGGAATGGAATAAGATCCCTCCCTCAAGGAACTCATGTTCTTGCAAAGGAGAGAAATGAAAACAAGGGCAAGACGATGTGGCAAACACTTTATTGGCACACAAACATACACAACACACACACACACAACACACACACACACACACACACACACACACACACACACGATTTCTGCGATTCAGTGAGGAGTTATAGAAAGAACCAAAACCTCCCACAGGAAGGTAAAATTTAAAGATGCCATCTTAAAAGGCAAATATCATAAGGTTATTCTCTCATCATTATTATAAAATTAGTGCACTGCGCAGGGGGAGGGTGGTTTGCCTGCTTAGGCCTGGGGATGGGGCCTAAACCAGCAGTCGGACATCCCTCTCACAATCCTGGACCGTTAGCTCATATTCACTCACCTGCCTGTCTACCTGGTTGCCTCTTAACTGCCACCCCTGCCATCCTGGTCACCCCCAACTGCCCCGCTGTCAGCCTAGTCTCCCCTCATGGCCCCCCTGCTGGCCTGGTTGCCTCAGGCAGCCTGCTCCTTCAGTCCTTTGGTCATCCCTCACTAACACCCCTACGGCCTACTCACCCCACAGAGCCTGCTACTTACTCGTTTGGTGACCCCTTGATACCCCCCCTCAGCCTTTTCGCCCGATACAGCCTGCTGTTTGGTTGTTACATTGAGGGCCTCGTGACTAATTTGTAAATTACCCTTTCATTAGTATAGACAGACCTGTAATCAAAGCTTTAAGGAGAAAGAGTCAGGCAGCCAGGTATGCAGGTATAATTCAAAGGATACATGGCCGGCCAGTATCAGGAAAGTTTCTGTGGAATAAGCTTGTCATCGGTAGAGATAGAGCTTGATATTAAACCAAACACCCAGCAATTTTCATAGGAGGAACTTCTTTTATCGTTCTGGTCCGATGTCAGAATTGATGCTTCCGTGAGAATAAGAGACGTCCTGTGCAGAGCAGTGAGGTGGGGAAATGTGACTGGACAGCAAGTTACAGAACCCTCAGTTGTCAGCGGTCTGAGCATTTATTGTTCGCCGAACTGGAAGCCTGAAGGTGGGCAGTGTCACGAGTTGGTTCAACAGCTTCCAAATATCAGGGTGTTGGGTTGAAAGCTCTACAATTCTTCTAGGTTTTTCTCTCGTGATAGCAAGAGGGCTGCACAACGATAGGCATAATGCCCTCACAGTCACGTCCAATGGTGGGAAGCTCAGAGCAAACAATGCGTACATGTGTAGACCGCTCCTTTGATGCCCCAAAGAAAATACATCTTTCTTTTTTAAAAAAAATATAATTTTATTGATTTTTTTACAGAGGGGAAGGGAGAGGGATAGAGAGTTAGAAACATCGATGAGAGACATCGATCAGCTGCCTCTTGCACGCCCCCTACTGGGGATGTGCCCACAACCAAGGTACATGCCCTTGACCCGAATCAAATCTGGGACCTTTTAGTCCACAGACGGAAGCTCTATCCACTGAGCCAAACCGGTTTCGGCAAAAAATACATCTTTCTTGATGGCTGGTCTTATGGATCAGCACCTGCTCTCCTGACCATCCTCGCTGCAGGAAAAGCTGGCAAAGTAAGCATAACTGTTTCAAGATCTTAGTGAAAAGTGGGCAACAGATCACGGAAATCAGGCCTCACTTTTGGTAAAGAATAAGAAGCATCTCTCTTGAAGGGAAGAGGATGAGAAGCATGATTACTCCTCTTATTGAGGGATTCAGATATAGATTAGTGCACACATGTCTTACCTTCATTTAACGAATATTTATGAAGCACTGACTGTAGCCTAGGCATTACTTCCGGAAGCTGAAAAGAAATGAGGATGATGCTGTGGCCCTGAGGGGCCACGGGCCACATAAGGAACTGAAACCCAGGCCCAGAAAGTGGATCCCAGGGGCGATATCCCCTCAGTTTATGGGGACATGCCAGGATCTGCCCATGAACACCTTACAGCAAGCCTTTCTCTTCTACCTGAGTGTGTTTCAGTCAATCCCCAAGAAGTGCCACACCTAGAGCATCAGTTTCCATCCTTGACTGAGCTACTCATCTTCAGAGCAAACTGGCTTCCTTTTTTAATCAGTTTACAAACAGTGGCTGCCTGGGGAGGCTTTTTCTAGCCAGCAGATCAGAGCTGATCATCCCCTCCTTAGACCCTCTCCACAAAGCAGGTCAGGTACGGTATTTCCTTCCGGACACCTATGACTATCTGAAATGAGCTTAGAGTCCTTGGGTACGGTCTGTCTCCCCTGTTGCTACATCAACTTTAAGAGGAAGGATTTTGTCTATTATTGCAGTCACTACAGTATCTAATAAAGCGTGGTCTGGAAAGATGGCCTGGATCAAAAACATAGGCCGTAATGAGGAATTCTGTTATTTAAGATGAATAGGAAGAGTTTAAATTGTTATATAAGTGAGGAGTAATATGGTTTGATTTGCTCAATTATCTCCTGCCCTAGTAGATAATATCTTAATATCTTATTCTTATAGAGACACCCTCTACCTCAGTATATGTACGTAATCTAGTTTAAGGAAGTGGATTTCTAGTAAGCTTGAGTTAATTAATGATAATGGTGATTATGATAAAATCTGAGCTGAGCCCTGAATCTTACTAGTTAGATTTTATGACAGTGTCATTCTACCACCTAAAAAGACAGCACGAAAGAAGTCACTTTGCAGTGTTTTTTTTTTCCTGAAAAGTCAAAATGTAATTCTAATAATAGAAACCTGTAGAAATCAATGAGAAATCCGCCATGATATTCTTATATTATGCCAAAAGATTTACAGAATGACAACAGTTACCAGCCATATCGTCTTAAAATATGAACAGGAGTGAAATATAGTTTCAGAAATGACTTAGAACCCAGCCCTGCGATCTTTTGCGACATTGACATGGCGAAAAAGCTCTGATTTAGGGCAACAGAAACCAGTCTGTTTAACTAGATAATAATTACCTTCAATGGAGACTCTGAGTAAAGTATTATGTTTACTTCTAGGGAACCTGAGACCAATTTAACCTTTCATTTTATTTTAAAATTCCAGAAAATTAAGTTGCTGAGTTAATGACACATTCTCTTTTTTTTATTCCCCCCACCCTCCATTTAGAGTCTACTGTTAAAATGCAGCGAAATCTGTAACTACCCACATCAAACGGCACCACACAACCATAATCAAAAACATGAAGTCACAGAGTTAAAACCATTTAATCCTGCGAAAGCCTCATTAAATCAAGGCAGTATTTAAGGATGGGACTTGATTCCCTTGTACACTAGCCAATCTGCAACCCGAGTCGATGTTCAGGAATTAATTAGCTACTGCACTCGGGGCAGGTGTTTGGCTGACCGTTTCTCTTGATCTCTTCCCTCAAGGTTCCGTGCTGTACAGTCATGCAATTGTTGGCCATTAATCCTTCACCCCAGCGCAATGCTTGTTTCCTTTGCTGAATAGGAGCAAGGGCATATGCTAGAAAACAAATATGCAGAATGCAGAGCGAGCTCTTTTGAGATAATATGTTGTTGTTGTTTTTTATCAAAATACAATGTGAAGAAGGGAAGCTTTGTATTGGCCATGCTTGCTATCTCTGTTTATAAAAATAATCCGCTTTTTAGGGACAGATATAACTTTTTAAACAGTTTTCATAGACAACAGCTAAAGCTTCCGGTAGAAAATTACAGGATTTTAAGGCTTGAGAAGCTTGAAACATTCTTTGGCTAAAAAGCTTTCATTTTATCATTGGGAAACTGAACCCCAAGGAAATTTTTATTTCTCGAGAGAGACCCAGCCTACCAATAGTCAGGCCATATAGAACACTTCTAAATCAACTAAACTAGTTATGTTTTTATTCAATTTTTGTTTTGGTTGTTTGGTATTCTTCTGATATAATCCACGAATTTGACACATGACATTTGGTAGTTATGACTTTGTTGGCAGGGGGTGATGAAAAACATGTTTAGATCTTGAATGACATATAAATCACACCCTGTTCAAAATACAGACAGTGGTCAAGACACAACTTCAAGTTCAGGTTGATGAGCTTTTAACTACCATGTCATCCAGAGAAGTGGAAGGAATAAGACGCTTTTATAAGCTTCTATATGTCATGCAGAACCATTCAGTTTTAATTTTCCTTCGCGAGCTAGTTTCCATCTCTCTTTTCAAACAATACTTGCATAATATAGCAAAATATTGTTGACAATGAGATCAGAAAATGAAGGCATATTATCCTATTGATGAAAAATATTAAAAATGATCATAGAATATGCTGCAGTATAATTGTGGATTTTAGAACTGCACCTGATATTTTGTTTGACTGGATATATTGCTCTCCAGACACTCCCATTGCTCTCCTGACAAGAAGCATAGATTCAAGTTAGACGGTCTTTTGTTTTAAAATGTGTTCCCTTCTATGTACTTCAAGCATTTCACTTAATTATATGTTTGAGTTTATATATGTGTGTGTATATGTATATATATGTAAATTCCTTGGTATACCATTTACCCCTCTAGATATATTATGGAGATCAAAATAGAAATAATAAAAATAAGAAGGGTATATGAATAAATAAATATGTAAGTTTTTAAAAAATATATTTTATTGAGTTTTTGCAGAAAGGAAGGGAGAGGGATAGAGAGTTAGAAACATCGATGAGAGAGAAGCATCAATCAGCTGCCTCCTGCACACCGCCTTCTGGGATCAAACTCACAACCAAGGTACATGCATTTGACTGGAATCGAACCTAGGACCCTTCAGTATGCAGACTAATGCTCTATCCACCAAGCCAAAAACAGTTAGGGCAATATATAATAGTTTTGAGAAAGAAATCATATTTCTAGCAAAGTTTCCCTGTTATGAATATAATTTTAAATATTAAAAAACATAAAACAATAGCAAAACTCAAGATCAATTGCTAATTTTAATAATAGAAGAAATTGGCAAAAGGGCATTTTAAAGATTTCTTTCCCTTTAAATTTGCATTTTGAAATAATGAAGGAAATATATAAGATAATATAGCATAATTATTTTCAAAGTAGTTACTTTGTATGTTTCTTATAAAATAACATGACAAGTCTTAGTCTTCTTTTTTCCATACTAAATCCTTAATTATAGAAGCCAAGCATGCTATCTAGAAGCTTTTATTTATTTATTTTTTAAATGGAGGGGAGAGAGGACATAGGACTTTCAGAGGAGAAACGCTCACACATCCATCTTTGTAACTCGAACAAAGATCAAACTCACTAAATTGTAATAATGTGACAGGAACCCAGAGAGCGACTCTGAATGACTTTCAAAGGGGACGCAGCTGATCAGAGATGGCACTTTAATAAAGCTCAGAGCTTCCTGGGAGGCAGAGACAGAGAGCCGAGGTTCATATGAGAGCACGAGTTAAAGCAGCCAGAACTTCAGCATTGTGGGTAATAAACCCAACTGCATCCTTGGCAACGGAGGAAGCAGATGAACCACCCTGGCATGGGAACAAGATCAGACTGGCACTTTGGTCCACTCTTTACTAACTCTGTGATCTGTTAAATCTCTATCCCAAATCTTAGTTTCTTTTTATAAAAGGCAAATTATAAGAATGCTTACCCTAAGAGTCAACAGGAAAGTTCAAGAAGACAATGCACGCAAAAGACTCAACAGTGTCCCTGACCTGTGGTGGCAGCTTAATTAAGGGGATTAAGGTTAGAACTCATGTCAATAAGTGGAACAGGGACTGTGAGGACCTTGTGGATAAACAATCTATGAGCAAAAGCAGAGAAGCAATCCTTCCACCCAAACTAACATCTGAAATAAAGATATTATATAATCCCAGAGGCCTGGTGCATGAAATTCCTGCACAGCGGGAGGGGGTGTGTGTGTGATGTCCTTCAGCCCAGCCTGCTCCATCTCCAATCTGGGACCCCTTGAGAGATGTCTTATTTGGATCTGGCCTAAATGGGCAGTCTGACATCCCTCTCACAATCCAGGACTGCTGGCTCCCAACTGCTTACGTGCCTGCCAGCCTGATCACCCCCTAAACACTCCCCTGCCAGCCTGTTTGCCCCTAACTGCCCTCCCCTATAGGCCTGGTCCCCCAACTGCCCTTCCCTGCTGGCCTGATCACCCCCAACTTCCCTCCCTTGCAGGCCTGGTCCCTCCCAACTGCCCTTCCCTGCTGGCCTGATCACTCACAACTGCCCTCCCTTGCAGGCCTGGTCCCTGCCAGTTGTCTTCCCCTGCTGGCCATCTTGTGGTAGCCATCTTGTGTCTACATGGGGGCAGGATCTCTTGATCACTTGGGGGCAGTCATCATATGTATTGGAGTGATGGTCAATCTGCATATTACTCTTTTGTTAGATAGGATAGTGCCCTGGTGCATAGGTGGTTACCATCTCATTTGCCTTGGGGAGTGGGATGGCCTGGATGAGGGGCATGTGGTGGTTTTCAGGCCGGCCCTGCCCCCACTCACATCCCAAGTGGAGGCCCTGGTATCTGGGATTTATTTACCTTCTACAATTGAAACTTTGTAGCCTGGAGCAGAACCAAGCCTTCTGCTCACTCAGTGGCAGCAGCCATTGAAACTTTATTGTCTTAAGTGGAGGCCAGGGTGTGTGGGAAGCTTGGCTTCCTCCATCACCAGGGTCAACCAAGCCTCCTTCCTGCTCTCTGTGGCCATAGCCATCTTGGTTGGGTTAATTTGCATATTTGCTCTGATTGGCTCTTTGGCGTGGCTGGTGGGTGTGGCTTGTGGGTGTAGTGGAGGTATGGTCAATTTTCATATTACTCTTTTATTAAATAGGAAGACATTAATAAAATAGTTCCATTTCTGAAGAAATATCAATCTGACAGGGAAGGCAATAGGCTGTTTGTTCTGAAATATCAAAAAAAAAAAGGACAAATTAATTAGGACAACATATGGCAACTTTCTAAAACATTAAAAAATAAATGTATACTTTGTATGATGTTCAGGGTAATGTATTTAAATCAGCAGACCAATTTTTTTAATTTCAGCTGTCTTTTGTTTCTTTGTTTACTTGCTTGTTGCCCATTGCTATCATGATAATATCTCTTTTAGATTTATTTAAAAATAATTTTAGGCAATAAGTTATCCCAGGAAAGTGGCAGCTGAAGTTGATAAAAAAAATAAAATAAAATAAAAAAAGGTGAAAATGCTCCAGGTACTGTTAGTTGAGATATTTTGCATAAAGCAACATTTTTTTTTTCCATGATCAAAAGCCAATCTACTCATAATGAGCAATATGGAGCTTATGTTACCAAATTATAATAAGGATGTAGAAAATTTTATAAGTCAATATTATCAAAAAACAAAAAGACAGCTCCAGTAAAGAAGACAGCTCGGGTTCTGAAACATATTAGCTTGCTAATGATAGGGAAAGTGTATCATTAGATTAATTGAGCAATTAGAAACACTCACAGCTGCACTTTTTGACAACAGGAGCAAATATTCACTTCCTTATTAGGGAGATATTTGAAAAGAATATTGAAAGCCTGAAAATAATATCCACCCTCTCAGAAACCAATCTCGTGTGTCCTAATAAAGAAATAAAAAAGAAGAAACAAAAAAGGGGGAAAGAAATAACTCACTTTGAGAATAGCAATACTTTTTATTTTTAGTTTGCCTGATGAAAACACAAGCCTACAACTCTACCACCTCATTAGCGGAGTGGTTCCATTATGAGAACCAGTAATAAATATCTTACAATTGAACTAAAGTTGAGCATATACAAGTGCAAATATATATTAAATTTTGGTGTGTAATTATGAATAAAGAAATCCAAAATCAAGACTGTAAAAACAGGCTATTACTATCAACAAGAGCTCAATTTCGTTGACTACAAGGCCTTTTTAATCAGTTTTCACAATAAATATCAGATAAACAAATGTTTCTGTAAATTTCATCTTTAGGAAAGTTTATGGCCTGCTGCATTAACACAGAGACATTAATGTGTTGTCAAAACATGCAGCTGTGAATTTTTCTAATTATCTAATTAATCTGATCATGTAGTGCTCCTATCGTTTTCACCGAGCACTGCTACACTTGAGTCTCTCCAGGAGAGAAATCTTGGTGTCTCAGGCAATGAATAATGGATTTCAGCAGAAGCCTCCGCTCTGATAGACTGAGGCCCACATCTATAATGAGAATGTGGGAATCTCATTTCTATCTTAAAATTGAAGTAGAGAGAACTTTCCTTAATTTGCCAAAATATCATTCTCGTACTCTTGTATTCACTCCTCTGTTTGTTACAGCCAAAAATGTATGTTTTCTGACAAGAGATAAAAGGTTTGATGAAGTCAGTGTGGTCCTTGGAAAATTCATGGAAGAGAAATGCATGTTTGAGAGTCAACAATGTAGTTTACTAGTAAATATTTCCTCAAATCCTATCTAATAAAAGAGAAGCATGCAAATTGACTGTAGCTCTGCTATGCCAACCAGCCAATCAGGAGCAAGTATTCAAATTAACCCAACCAAGATGGCAGCAGCCACAGAGCTGGAGTGAGCGGGTGGGCTTGAGTTGCCCCCAGCAATGGAGGAAGCCAAGCTTCCCACCCACCCTGGCTGGCCCTGGCCTCCGTTCAAGGCTATTAAGCTTCAGTTAGAGAAGATAAATAAATCCCAGATACCTGCTTCCAGCTGGCCCTGGCCTCCACTCAAGGAGGCGCAGGAAAAAAAATAAAAAACGGAGAGGCTAGGAGCTTGGGTCGCTGCGGGTGGGCTGTGGCCAGGCTGAAAACAGCCATAAGCCACTCACCCAGGCTGGCCAGGCACCCCAGCAGAGACCCCATCCTGTAAGGGATATGGCCAGCCTAAAAATGGCCCTCATATCCTCAACCAGGCTGTCCGGGAATCTCAGTGGGATCCCCACCCTGATCTGGGATATCCTTCAGGGCAAACCAGCCAGGCCCTACCCATGCACCAGGCCTCTATCTATACTAATAAAAAGATAATATGCTCATTAGACTGGGAGACCTTCTAGATGTTCTTCTAGACAAAGCCATGGTGGTGGGGCCAAGGTAGAGTTGTTTAGAGGCCAGGATGGGAGGGCAGTTGTGGGTGATCAGGCTGGCAGGGGGGCACTTGAGGGTAAGTAGGCCGGTAGCAGGGGTCAGTTGGGGGCAAGCAGGCCAGCAGGAAGAGTGGTTAGGGGCAATCAGGTAAACAGGCTGGCAGTTAAGTGGTTAGGATCCAGCAGTCCCAGATTGTGAAAGGGATGTCCAACTGCTGGTTTAGGCCCGATCCTGTGAACCAGCATTAGGGCATCCTTCAAGGGGTCCCAGATTGGAGAGGGTGCAGGCCAGACTGAGGGACACCCCCAGCCTTAGGCACAAATTTCATGCCCAAGGCCACTAGTCCTATCTAAAAAAAGAGTAATATGCAAATCTACCACACCTCTGCTACACTCATAAGCCACACCCACTATCCACACCCACCAGCCAATCAGGGTGTGCAAATTAACCTAACCAAGATGGCAGTTAATTTGCATATCCTGGTGCAGAGGGAAGACTGAAGACAGTGTAGAAGGAAGCCAAGTGCTGCAGAAGGGAGGGAAGCTGCAAGAAGCAAGTAAGTGAGGGTGAGGGGGTGGAGAAGGGAGGGAAGCAGGCAGGATGGGGGAGAGGGGAGGGAAGCATCCAGGGGAGAAGGGAGGGAAGCTGGCAGGGCAGTGGAGACCGCAGCAGGAAGTCCTGTTGCCGGAATCTTCCTGCAATGGGCCTCTAGAAACTGAATAAACCCTATTGAGCTTTACCCACCCAATGCTCCCTGGTGCGTTTCTCCTCATCAAAGCACCTTTATCTTTATTACGTTAATACATTTGATTTGAGAACATCTTGGCTACCTTGCCCTCTCCCTGAGGGCATGGTTCAGTCTCCTGATTTATGCTTCACCACAATGCGATATTAGAAGTGTTTCATAAAGAGAAACATAAATAGCAAACAACGATGCACTTTGTAAAGTTCCCTTTGCGACTTCATGTTCTGTTTTTCCAGACTCCTCAAATTAGATTGAAAACGTTTCACTCCCATTTACGGAAGTGATGTTTGTTCAGAAAAGTCCTCATGCATCTATATTATCATTAAAGTGGCACCCTGCAGCAAACACGGCGTGTATTTATGAATATTCAGGCTATGACAAGACAATGGGTGAAAAAATATAACCACCTGGTTTGTTTGCTTTCTCATCCTGTGACTTTGTTTTCTCTTTCTCAGCTATCCTCCTACTGACTTCCCTGAACAGAGGTGTTTGGGCATTAGTGTGCCTCGGAATAACTGGAGAATTTGTCAAAAAAGCAGATTAATGGGATTTTTACCAGAGGATTCAAATTCTCTGAAGATGAGGGGGATTGAAGATGAGGGGAAGAGGATGGTGGTCAGATCCTAACCTTTTTCAATGATCACTCGAGCTGATGAAAGTGGAAGTATTTCTACAAGCACTCTGAAATCTCATTTCAAGAACCAATTTTCAAAGCATATTTTCCAATTAATATGTGTGTTTGTGTGTGTGTGTGTGTGTGTGTGTGTGTGCGTATGTGTTTGTGTGTGTAGGGGGAGAGGGGAATATGTAGAGGACACTGAAAATAAGCATCCTGGAGCAATGCTTAAGGAAACTGTATAAAATAAAACTGACCTGTAAAGCTGCTCTCCATTACAGAGATGGAAAATTTCCTTTACAACTTTCTCTCTCCTCTTTAATGTTTTTATTGCTTTTTTTTTTTTAAGAGAGAAGAAGGGAGGGAGATAGAAACATGGATGAGAAACATCATAGATCGGCTGCCTCTTGTATGCCCCCTACTGGGGATGGAGCCCCAAACCGGGCATGTGTCATCAAGAATCGAACCCATGACCTCTTGGTTCCTGGGTTGATGCTCAACCACTGAGCCATACTGACCGGGCTCCTTTACATTTCTACATATTTCAAGGCAAACAAAGAGAATGCACACCTGTTATTTAACTCTTAGTAGTAGAAGGGAGAGTTTATATACCCAGGCCTGTACCTCTAACTCCCTCTGACTCAAAATATTCAGAGGGTACCCCGACTTGGGCCCTCCCCTGGCCAAGCGCCCCTAGACCCCTGTCGTTTACATAATCTCCTTCCTCCTGGCCCTCCACACATCCTCCAGCACATTCTGTGGGCAGCTTTCAGATCCTGTCCAAAGCCTCCCAGATTTATGACTGCTTTTTCTGCAAAGAGTGATTCTCCTCTCTCAGCCAAATCCCCGCTGAGTTCTGTGGATATTCTGAAGGGTAAATACAGCCCGGGCAGGACAAAGGAAATCTGCTCTTCCAGTCGCCGAGCTGGATGGCTCAGTTGCTGCTGACAGGAGGAGCCGGCAGAAATGACACACGCGTTTGATCACATCAGACCCTCGTGCTGAGGCATGAACTTCACAGGCCAGTCGCCATATATTAGTATTTTAATCGGGAGGCAGCTGGACTGGGGGAGTTGAGCAAGAGAGCGCTTCCTTTTCCTTTGAATGTTTACATCCTTTTATCTGTTTTTCAAAAAAAAAAAAAAAATCGAATTCTTCTTCCAAACAGACATGTCGAGAAAACGCAGGGATCCAGATGGCGCTGGGAAAGTCACTGAGATGAAGATTCTGTGGCACATGCTCATTGTCCCTCCCACACCCACATGTCCAAAAGCTCTCATGTACCATCCAAAAGACAGACGTTCAAAAAGAACAAAAGAAGACAATTCTGATTTAGATGCATATACATTTCAAACTTGGCTTGGTGAGAAACATAGGGAGGCACTGATCATCTCCAAACGCAACCCAGCCAAATTCATATTTTTTCCTCCTCTTTGATAGTTTATGAACTGGCCTCAATTGGATTGATAGATTTACAAAGATGTCTCTAGGTTCATTCTACAGAGTTAATCCATGAAACGAACATTGGATTAAAAGAGTAAAAAAATTGAATATTCTATTTAAAGAAAGAGAATATTCATTCTGGCAGAAAGGATGAATGGGCATGATTTTTTGGCCTACTCAAATTTCCTTTTCCATCTCTTTTATGGAAAAGGGTACTCTGTTTTCCACCTTCTACCTGCTTTGCCCCAATATGGTTCCACGCCTCTAAATTTATAAACCTTTCGATTAGTTATTACTTTATTTCCAGGTTATTATTAGCTATAAAATGTTATTTTGGCCATTTTAATTGTTAGCCTAACAAGTAAGAGTTTAGGAGAAATTTTAGAGAGAAAATGTATTATTTCATACTTTAGTGCCTCAGAGTTGCTCTTTATTAAACTCTCAAAAATAACTTGCTACTTATGCCCTGGAGTAGATGCAATTTTTCCAGTGTTCGAACATTGTTTTGTAAAGTGAGATTTCTGTTTTCAAAGCAAGTGATGGGATGTATTTTGTACTTTGTTTTCCTCGAACTAAAGTATATATATATTATTTCAATACAGGAATACATATTTGTCTCTAAATCGGGGTATTAGATATGTATGTTGGTTTGAACTTGAACGTGGATGTGGGTTATTTTATTCTCTCAAGTCCCATTACCACATGCCAGAGCGATCCTCCCCACGGTCATTGCTACAGCCCCAAAGCCCATGCCTTTCTGAATGTTCCCTGGGTAGTGACACTGTCCTCAAGTAAGAGCCACTGGCATCGGGTATTTCTTTGCTTAAATTCTGGGTATGTTTTGAAGAAAGAAGCACTAAGTTAGAAACTAGTCTTAAGCTGAAATACCATAGGATGTTTGAGATTAAGGTGCCGCCGTTCCCACAGTATATAATGGCATGCTTATCTATATTTTCACTGTTATTAGGTCTTTGAGACTTTTTTTTCCTCATCAAAAATATATGAAGGTTTGATGCACATACACATGCACAAATCTTTGCACAAAAATGCTTTGAATTTCAACACTGATACTTCAAATCTATACTCGTTCAAGTTCTTAACATTGCCACATTGTTCTAAAATGAAAATGATGCTACATTTAGAGCATTGTTCTCAGTATTAGATGCGATAATATACGTGAGACACTGGAAGTACCTAGAAGATACCAGATATTCATAAATAATGACTTTCATCTCATATCTAAACAATTATAATGAAAATAACAAATAGGTCAACCTTTGAGTATTATAGCATAATTTATTACTCTTCTGTTTTTCATGGAAGAAAATATTGGTTAAATGTCGATAAAAGATCGCTTTCTCAAATAAGTGACAAATGGCAATCCGCAGGTCAAATAGCACCTGCTGCCTTCTTCAGTAAATAAAGTTTTATTGGAACACAGCCACACCTTTGCATTTAAAACACACAGGCAGAGTCAAAGGTTGTAATAGAGACTGTAAGGTTTGCAATGGTGAAAATATTTAATAGCTGGATATTTATAGAAAAAGTTGCTAACCTCTATTCTAGAAGATAAAATATTTTTTCATCATATATAATACATTATATATGATGGAAAAAATAAAAGAAAAACAAAGAGAGAGGAAGGATAGGGGAAGGGGAAAGAAGGGGAGGAGGGAGGAAGGAAGATAGAAAAGAGAATAGAAAGAAAACAAAGGCAAATTCTTTAAATTCTGCGGAGCCTAAGAAACCTTATCTGGTGACTTCATAGACGTCACTGTCTTATGCCATGTCTTCCACCATTTCCTTATCTGAGCTGTTTTCTTTCTTTGATTACTTTAGCAATACACTTTCTTCATGGCCATCTTGGCAATTTTTGTTTTCTTTACGTACTCTTTACATTTTATAGCACGGAACAGGTGATTAGCAACTGTTTTTTGTTCCAACCTTTTCTTTTTAATATTAAAAAGTAAATATGCAATCAAACTATTTCTAGTGTTGTAAGAGCTCCCAGCAAGAGCCCCCAAATACCATGACTTGGAAATTAATTTAGATGAACACATTTATAAAACACAACATAAATCCTTCCTCTTTGCATCTGTTTGAATGGATTTTAAAAATTTATTTCTGTGCTGTTGAAAGCCAAGATCTTGTAAATGAGTGTATGATAGATAGATGATATTAAGCCACAACTGATCTATTTTGTTATTTAGTGAGAGGCACAGTGCCTTGAAGAGGAGATAAATGCCAGAACTTAGTTTCCAGCTTTAGCCTTGCCAATAGATTTTACAAATGGCTTTCAATGATGTATAACCCACATTTTTTTGACCTATCTATAGTTAGACATGGTGTGTCATGGTCATTTAGACAATTTTTACTTATTAATCTCAAACTTGTCTTCTGCTATTAAATTTTGTGATCAGGAAATCTGGCCTCATAGAGCAGATTACAAATACATCCTAAATATATATGCAGGGATACTAAGGAGGTCAAAAGCTGTGTGTGTGTCAATCTCAGCTATGACTGTGTAGCTTTATTGACAAATAACTGTCTGCCGAAAACCAACTTTTTGTATGAACCCTGTCTACCAATGAGCCAATATTCAAACACTTTCCACCTCAGAACACAGAAGGATCAGAGCCAAGTGAGTGAGTTTATTTCAAAAATTTCCATAAAGAGAGGTGTTGGAGAGTGAAGCATCCAGCTACCTCCACTATGAATTCCTTTGGGCTCTCATTTCCATTAAATCTAACTCTCCTGGAGATTAGTTTAGATTAAACCCTCGCATTGCCATTTGAGACACCTGTCCAAGAGCGAACTTAATAAATGACTCAATCCCTCCTCTGGCATCTCATTTCATGGAATAAACAGTACACACACCAAACACATTTACCGCGCGCTTGCTTAGTTCTGGAAAAGAGAGCTGCATAGACATTTAATATTCGGGTCTTATTATTTGGATAGAGGGCTTTATGCCGATGATGGAGTAATCAAATGACATCACGTACATATTTACTGACGGGTGTCAAAATTGACATTAATGTCAGGGCTGAGACAGTGAGCCCACAGGGCAGAATTCCCTGGACCCAGATGCCCGTGTGAAATGTGGCCTGGCTTTCACATGTAACTATGCCCACATAGAATTCATTAGGACAGATACCACCAGCAACTCTACCCGCTGGAGAGAGCAAAAAAAAAGCTGCTCTGTATGACATGGAAGGAGTTCGAAGCATTGAACTTGGAGAAAGCCGTGATGAAAAAAACAAAAACAAAAAAAAACAGCCCTAGCCGGATTGGCTCGATGGATAGGGCATTGGCCTGCAGACTGAAAGGTCCTGGGTTCAATTCTGATCAAAAGCGTGTACCTCGGTTGTAGGCTCCTTCAGAGCCCAGGTTCTGGTCAAGGCGTGTGCAGGAGTCAACCAATTGGTGGGTTACTCTCACAAAGGTACTTCTCTCTTCTTTCCCTCTCTCTCTAAAAATCAATGCGAAAATGTCCGCAAGTAAGGATTAAAAAAATAAAAATAAAATAAAAATCAACAAAACAAAACACATATATTGGTGGTTCATTCTAAGGACATACTCCTGATATTATTATGTCTCTTTTATTTACATTTCTGATTTGTTGTGCTTATTCTCATGGTAAGCTTCTAAGATGAATATAATGCTCTTACATGTAGACTGGGAATCAGATTTGGGATTCATATTTGAATACAAGACCTGTTTTTTCCTGGACTTCTTTTCCCTCATTTGTAAAAGGAAAGGCATAGATGGACCTGTAAAATATTATGCTAAGTGAAATAAGCCTGTCAGAGAAAGATAAATTCCATATGATTTCACTTACATGTGGAATCTAATGAACAAAATAAACTAATAGACTCACTGATACAGAGAACAGATTGACAGTTGTCAGAGAGAAGGCAGCTTGGGGATGGATCATAAGGGTAAAAGGATTAAGTAGAAAAAGAAAACTCATAAACACAGACAACAGTAAAGTAATTATCAGAAAGAAAGGCAGGGGGAGGTATAAGAAGGTAAAGGGGGATAAATGGTGATGAAAAGAGACTTAAAGTGGTGAATCCACAATACAAGATACTGATGCTGTATTATAGGATTGTTTACCTAAACCTATATAACTTCATTATCAATGTCACAACCAATAAATTCATTTGAAAAAAGAAAGGGTAAAATTGGATCTTCTCTGAAGTCTGTTTTTAGTGCTAATACCCTAACAGTTTTCATTTTGTTTTGCTTTGGATTTTGCACACTTCCTCATATAGAGAGTGTGCTATTCTTTTCGCTTTCCAACTGATTCTCCGCCATCTAAAAAGATCCCTGCCACTTGGTCCCCTGCCTCTTCTTCAAGCTCATTTCTTCCCTACTTCCTTTTCTCACTGTACTCTCTCCCCAGTCACAGTGGTCTCGCCTTGGCATGAATAGTACCTCTACATAGAATGTTCTTCCCTAAAATTTCCCTCAGAGATGCATTTCTATAGCAGCCAATCTATCTTTTTATTAAATATATTTTATTGATTTTTTATAGATAGGAAGGGAGAGGGATAGAGAGTTAGAAACATCGATGAGAGACATCGATCAGCCGCCTCCTGCACGCCCTCTAACTGGGGATGTGCCCATAACCAGGATACATGCCCTTGACCGGAATCGACCTGGGACCTTTCAGTCCACAGGCCGATCCTCTATCCACTGAGCCAAACCGGTTTCGGCCAGCCAATCTATCTTAGTTTCGGTTTTCCCAAAGGAAGACTCCAAGACAAAGACTCAAGTCTAAATAGTTCAGGAATGAGGCAAAGGAAGACACTGGTACATGAGTAGAAAGTGACACACACAAAAAAACCTGAGCCAATCAAAAGTGTGTGATGAAGCCAGCCACTTCTGTGGGCCAGTGGAGCTCAATCCTGCAGAAGAACTCTGGGAAATCGTCTAGAACATTTATTGGGGTTATCCTTCATGAGACCTCAGGAAGCTGGGGGTGGTTGTAGACCAAATCATGAAAGTTGTCCTTTGACAACTATTCGGGAAGAAGAAGTTAGTTCCCTTCCATTTTGGTTCTGTCCTGTTCCAGACCAAACCAGCCTTCTTTGGGCTTCAGAAAAAGCCCACAGACAAATGCATGCAGATACAAGTAGCAGGAATTTGGCCAGAATCTACTGAAATGTATTTGGCAAAGTCCACTGTACTATCTAAATTTTTATCCCTCAACCATTCTGTTTACACTGTTTTCTTTTCTTTTTTATATCACTTACCAATTCTTAAGGTTAGGTTATGTTTTTGTTTATTTATTTTGATTGGCAATTTATTATAGTACTTAAAAGAACAAATCCAAATTCAAGTTGCCTAGTTTTGAGACCTAACCCATCACTCTAGTAGCTATATGTGATTTTTCTGCAACTTACTCTATTACAGACACATCCTCAGTGGCTTGTCATAAGGTTTATTTCAGTGTTCTAAATAAATTCTGAAGCAGTGCCTGGCTTTTGTCAGTAGAAGCTATTATTGCATTAGTTTGCATATTGTCTATCTCAGTCAAGAATGAAAACTCAATGCAAAAATCAATTTTTTTTTTGTCCTGTTCATTATTATCCCTCAGGCTCCCGCAAAGCAATGTCATAGTTTTCAATTTGCATTTCCTAAATAACACAATAAAAGAAAGATACTTCTTCTCTGAAGTTCATTTTAAATACTAGTTCTTAGCCCACTTCTTCCCAAACTCACCTGTACGAAGTGTGTTAAAATTTTCAAATTTGCTTTCTAAGAATCAGTTCAAAAGTCTCCTACTTTTTAAGATTCCAGCTCTGACCTTCTCCTTTCTCTACCAACTGTCTAGTAGCCTCTCCCTTCCTCTTCATTCATCTACTCTTTACCGCACTGTGTTGTGATTACAGTGGTACCTCGAGATATGAGTTTAATTGGTTCCGTAACCTCGAGGCCTGGGAAACTATGAGATGCTCAAGTCTCGGTAAACTGATGGGTCGTGTGCAGCCGGCCGATCTGTGCGATGACTCCTATCTCAAATGTTGTTCATATTTCAAAGCAAAAATTGCTCGCTCGACCGCTCATATCTCAAAAATTTTGTATGTTAGGGCACTCGTATCTCGAGGTACCACTGTATTTGCTTACTTGTGATTTCTTACTTGTATTTAGGGTTTTTGTCCCTAAGCACTCAGCCAAATACCAGGCACTCAATAAATATTAGTGGAATGAATGAATCAATGTATCAAGCTAATGGTTTTAAGACATGGCAGCTAATTCTCTAAATCCTGAGTAGATCACCAACCAGTGCGGAAAGAGCAGACAGACTGGGATCTTCTACAGTGAGATGCCAGTCTAGCCTCCAGGAAATCTGAAATGGCCATGAAAGGACAGTTTTTGTGTGTGCCATGGGTAGCACGGAGAACCACAGACTCCACACCAGAGGGTCATCCAAACTGCTCTTTTTCAATATGTTGTGGTAAAGAAACACACAAAAAAAAATATCTTTAAATGAGAAACTCTACTGCTCATGGACTCACTTTGCTTTACAAGGATCACAAACATTTCTAAGTTACCGCATACTGACAGTATTAAAGAATAATTAATTCCCTCAGGTCTACCTAGTGACTTGCCAGCAGGCAAAACTGGTTGTGAAAGACCCTGGACCAGAAGCATTTTGGCCCTCAGCACTGTCCACTTTTCTGTTTACAAAATTCCTTTTTGAATTGTTTCCACTTTACTCAAGCAACCAGAAAATGACTCTGAATTGTTTTTCTATATCCTATCAAATTGAAGCCATGAATTATGTTTCTATATATGCTCTATGTGCATTTTACCTGTGCCTAGGTTAAATTAGCAGATGAAAACTCTCCATGAATTTCGTGATTATCCAGGGAATATATCACAGTGACCTAGCAGTGGCAAAAATATGAAACATGCAACAAATACTTTTTAAAATCTCAGGGTATGTATCCATGTCTCACTTGAAAATGAATCTTCTCTCCAAAATCTGAAAGTTTGGTTAGTTGTTAATTTGTTTCACACATAAATTTTAAAACATGATATGAAAAGCAAGAGCATTTGCATCAAACTTCAAAAAAATAAAGCAAGTGGATCTGAAGTGAGGGGGCTTGGAGGCTCTGATTTTATTCCCTTTAGGCAAATTGATAATCCCCAATTAACTGTGAAATATTTCTTCTAGCGAGTTTATTTCTAATTGGGTCCCTCTGTGTGTTCAGTTCCTGGAGCACCGGAGAGATTGTCTAATCTCTTCACTGACTTCCTCACTTCATCTCCAGTTGCCTACACCAGTCTTTCTTTTTTCTTTCTTGTACTACTTCTTCATTAGTTCCATATTCTCAGCCTCATTATAAATGCTTCTGGTATTTCTCTATATAATGCCAATCAACTCTGACACATTTTTGCCTTATTTTTTCTTCCAATTATTATACTGTAGAGGAAGAAGTAAAGCTGTCCACATCTTACTGTTCCCTATGTAATCAATTCTTTTAGTTTTTGTCTTCTCTTTTCTTTTATTTTCTTTCTTCATTTTTCCTTTCTTTCTTTCTTTCTCTTTCTTTCTTTCTTTCTTTCTTTCTTTCTTTCTTTCTTTCTTTCTTTCTTTCTTTCTTCCCTTTCTTTCTTTCATATTTCTCTCTCCTTCCTTCCTTCCTTCCTTCCTTCCTGCCTTCCTTCCTTCCTTCATTTTTTTTCTTGTTTCTTTTACATTTTCCATGATGATTTTCAATAAATGTGGGGTTTAGTAACTCTGATTTTAAAATAAACATGTATCCTGTCTTTCAATATTAAAGACAGGGATATGAAAATACATGACTAAGGACCATGATTACATTTTCCAAAATCAAGATTCAATATAATCCTTCACATCAGGACAGATAAAATAAAGAAAATCTGTCTTTACACCTAGAGTTCCCTTTTAAGCCACATTCACCCAAAGTGTCACTTCAGTCTTTCCCAATATTCAGCACTTTGAAGTTCAATCGTTTAATTTCTGTTATGAAAGTATTTAAAAATACAGTATCCTGTAGTAAGGGTATGCTTATTTGTTAGCTTCATAACACCATATGCTAATGAGATGAATATTCCATCTATCTTTAAATTGCATGCATGTGAAACAATGGATGGATTGAATGTAACTATATTTCTATAAAATAAAATAATTCTTAGCATGATAACACAAACTCCTGCAAAAAAAATATATATGTATGTATAGATTAGGATTTTTCTATAGGATTTTTCTATAGGAGTTGGCCGTTTATAGTTCACCAACTTATTTTTCTGATACATCTCACATAGTGATTCTTACTATATTGAAACTCTCCTTGGTGATTTTATTTATAAAACAACAGCCACAGAGATGCATTAAATTCTATGCTTCGGTGGTTGTCATCTAACCAATTCCTATAAGATTGAATCATTCAGGGTTAAATAAAACACCAGCCTTCAAATATATATTACCTGAGGTTTCTGTGATTTCTATCACACCATCCATGTTCTGACCTCAGAGATGGGAGGACAGATGAAGAGTAAGATGAGTGTGAGGCGCTGACTCTGTAACTACTTAACCGTGTCGGCCAAACATTACATATGCTTTTCCAGTTTAGAATGGACCTTCCCAAACCGATCGTATCTCAAATCACCCATTCACTATCTCTCAACACCTTGAAAGAAAAAATAATTGACCTTCATCTATGGTAGAGGAGTAAAAACCAAACAAGAAAACCTTCCATATAGAGATTGAAAGGAGATAGTCATCAATAGAGATTCTTTTAAAGGTGTTTTCAATATAATTTCCCTAAAATGCCTATGTCTTTATATACCCCTTAAGCATTAGCTCAACACTTGACACACAGACTGTCAAGTTTTACTCAATGAATGAGTCAATGCTAGGTGTCTGCTATTTAGTTGTTTCAGGGGCAAGACACAGAGATGCAATTTCTACCGGGGACAAGGGGTCATTTTAGGCTCAGCCTTTGGCGCTGTCCTCTGTGGTCTCCAGCCTAACAATACCCGCCCCTACTCTGAGCTCTTTGGTCTGTATCTCAATCACAGTAGAACCTGCTCAAATCGCCAAGGACTTTCACTAATCTCTGTATGAATCCTCTTGTTTCCTATGTATATTCTTTACATATTGAAAACATGTGATTCTTTTAAGAAAGAATCTATTTTCTCTTGGATCCCGTGATTCCTAAATTGGAATGAGTTGATCCTATGTACCACCAGGATCATGTATCTTGATTTCTGAACTGCACTTAGCCATGGTATAGTGCATATAATAGATGATGATTAAATATTTTTAAAACAGTAGGCAAAAATCAACTAACATGGAAGAGTAAATTTGTGAACAGATATTATTAATGTATCATTATGAATGATTCTTATTAATGATGTAGAGAAAACTATTCAAACCTGGAAAGTTCAGAATATGTTATATTTTAGTATTTATATGGGTTATTTCATAAACATTATAGATATTACTATGTGATTCCTAAAACGTGTAAATATTTACAAAATAAACTAATTTAAGTAGCATATTGCATCTTTCTTCCCAGAAAGGAAAATTAAAAGCAAAGAAAAGACGTCTGGAACAATCTAACTAGGAGTTAGTGCATGTGGGGGCTGATCGACTGAGACTGACATCAAGGAAATGGACTTTCGTAACCTTGGGACCTCCAAATTCACAACGGAAAACCAGCCCCAGTGATCCTGTTAGTGAGTAAACTTGCTTTCTTTTAAATGTCAGAAAGTCTTCACACAGTAAAAGACCCCAGGACATGCGAACCTCCAAAACTTTTTTAAAGAAATGGATATTTTATTTTTTTATTTTTTGTTAATCCTCACCCAAAAATATTTTCCCATTGGTTTTTAGAGAGAATGAAAGAGAGTGGGGAAGATAGAGAGAAATATCAATGTTTCTCACATCCATAGACTGCCTCCTGGGGCAGGCAGGAGAGGAGCCTCCACTGAGGTACCTGTTCTAAACCGGAATCGAACCAATGCCCTACCCACTGAGCCAAACCAGCTAGGGCCAAACCTCCAAAATTTCTAAGCAGTTTATATCTGCATACTAATATAACTGGTATTTAAAATGATAAAAACAGGTCATTTCCAATGTAAACATATGAGATAACTGAACATCCCACATCATAAAATGAAGATTCTGCTTCGTTATAATTTTACTTTTACATTAATTTATAACTATCTCATTCATTCTTATCCAAGTAGCTGCTAAAACGACACAACTTTACTCCTAGGCACTGACCTAGTTCTCAAATATACCCAGGCAAATATTATGCAGCAGTAAAAAAACAAAAACAAAAACAAAAAAACACCATGGAGGGATCTGGAGAGTATTATGCTAAGGGAAGTAAGCCAGTTAGAAAAAGACAAGTCTCACGTGATCTCACTTAATTTATAGTAAGTGGAATCTAGTGAATAAAATAAATGGATGAACAAGATAGATTAAGAGACATGGAAGCATGAGTTAGATCTCAGAGAGAAGAAGGAAAGAGATTAACCAAAGAATTTACATGCACATATGCAACATCCATGGACACAAATAATAGTTCAGTGAACCTCTGGGGAGAGGCAGGAGTTGGGGGTGTATGTGTGTGTGGGGGGGGGAGGGGGTCAATGGAAGGGTAATGAGGAGGAATCTGCAATACTTTCAACAATAAAGATATTTTTTTTAAAAAAGAAAGCAGAAATTCTACTAGATTCAGACTTTGTGTCTATAAAATAGCCTTTTTTATAGTTCTCCTAATTTATACACATCAATATCATTTAAACTTTACACCCACTCCTTTGGTCACTGTTGTCATTAAAGGAAGAAAGTTTCTCTGTCAGCATTTTTTCAACAATTAACAACTCCTATATCATTACACTCACCCTTTATTAAGGTTACTAAATAATTGCCTGCTTTGCATATTTATACAATGTCCACCTCATTATGGATATTCAATGCATCCTTATTAATAGCATCAATATGAAAAAGAGGGGAAAATCATAACTTACAA